>CM029564.1:26464417-26680371 GCA_017309665.1 Coelopa frigida
AAACGAAGCACGACCGGAAGAAGAGTTTATTGCCTGAGAATGACTGGGTTGTTATGGCTCAATCGACACGTACCATGCCTCAGAATCAGCTAATCAAATAAGGAAAGCGTTGAGAAATGAGAAATAGGAATGTTGCGGTAGAGACGTGAACCACTGTCCGATAAGCGGTCTGAATAAATGCACGGTTTTTTTTTCTTATTTCAACCGTTCTTTCAACAATATTGATAACCCATCAGAGAGCCATTTCATAGATATCATTGAAATTAGCTATAAAACCTAAGTATCTTTGGTACATCGGCAGAGTGCCATCGTGCTCTGTACATCAACCACAGTTGGAGTTGACCTCTGTCGCGAGGAGAGAGAAGTTGTCGTATAGCTAGTCAAGATGAGATATACTCTGGTCCTAGGAATAGTCGTGACGGCTTTGGTTGCGACAAATGCAAACCGAATCCGCTGCTCGGAGGAATCTTGAATCAGGATGTCTTACATCAAGAACGTAAGATTCAGAGAATTCGCTTCAATCAGATTACAAGACAATATTTTAACGTTTTATATTATATTCACGGTATTCACATTGGTCTTCCTTGGTACTTGTAGAGGAAAAAGAACTATCGTAACTGGAACCGGAAATACTGTTTTAAACCCGATTGAAATCAGTCCAATGGTGGGTGGTAAGGCCAACATCTTGTCCAGTGTCACTCAATTGGGATCAGGAAGATCTAGTGGTAAAGGTGGTCCAGGAGGCATCACCAACACAGATGTTTTTTCCCACAGCGTAAGTGTACTTTTACCGCAAATGTATGTTACACTATATTCCCGGTCTTCCTTGGTACTTGCAGAGCAAAAATCAACTATCGTAACTGGAACGGAAATACTGTTTTAAACCCGATTGAAATCAGTCCAATGGTGGGTGGTAAGGCCAACATCTTGTCCAGTGTCACTCAATTGGGATCAGGAAGATCTAGTGGTAAAGGTGGTCCAGGAGGCATCACCAACACAGATGTTTTATCCCAGCAGCGTAAGTGTACTTTTACCGCAAATGTATGTTACACTATATTCCCGGTATTCACATTAGTCTTCCTTGGTATTTGCAGAGCAAAAATCAACTATCGTAACTGGAACAGGAAATACTGTTTTAAACCCGATTGAAATCAGTCCAATGGTGGGTGGTAAGGCCAACATCTTGTCCAGTGTCACTCAATTGGGATCAGGAAGATCTAGTGGTAAAGGTGGTTCAGGAGGCATCACCAACACAGATGTTTTTCCCAGCAGCGTAAGTGTACTTTTACCGCAAATGTATGTTACACTATATTCCCGGTTCATTGGTCTTCCTTGGTACTTGCAGAGGAAAAATCAACTATCGTAACTGGAACCGGAAATACTGTTTTAAACCCGATTGAAATCAGTCCAATGGTGGGTGGTAAGGCCAACATCTTGTCCAGTGTCACTCAATTGGGATCAGGAAGATCTAGTGGTAAAGGTGGTCCAGGAGGTACCAACACAGATGTTTTATCCCAGCAGCGTAAGTGTACTTTTACCGCAAATGTATGTTACACTATATTCCCGGTATTCACATTAGTCTTCCTTGGTATTTGCAGAGCAAAAATCAACTATCGTAACTGGAACAGGAAATACTGTTTTAAACCCGATTGAAATCAGTCCAATGGTGGGTGGTAAGGCCAACATCTTGTCCAGTGTCACTCAATTGGGATCAGGAAGATCTAGTGGTAAAGGTGGTCCAGAAGGCATCACCAACACAGATGTTTTTTCCCAGCAGCGTAAGTGTACTTTTACCGCAAATGTATGTTGCACTATATTCCCGGTATTTACAATTGGTTTTCCTTGGTACTTGCAGAGGAAAAAATCAATATCGTAACTGGAACCGGAAATACTGTTTTAAACCCGATTGAAATCAGTCCAATGGTGGGTGTAAGGCCAACAATCTTGTCCAGTTCACTCAATTGGGATCAGGGAAGATCTAGTGGTAAAGGTGGTCCAGGAGGCATTACCAACACAGATGTTTATCCCAGCAGCGTAAGTGTACCTTTTACCGCAAATGTATGTTGCACTATATTCCCGGTATTTTACATTGTTTTCCTTGGTACTTGCAGAGGAAAAATCAACTATCGTAACTGGAACAGGAAATACTGTGTTAAACCCGATTGAAATCAGTCCAATGGTGGGTGGTAAGGCCCAACATCTTGTCCAGTGTCACTCAATTGCTATCAGGAAGATCTGGTAGTAAAGGAGGTTCAGGAGGAATTACCAACACAGATGTTTCTTCCCAGCAGCGTAAGTGTACTTTTACCGCACATGTATGTTACACTATATTCCCGGTATTTACATTGGTTTTCCTTGGTACTTGCAGAGGAAAATCAAATATCGTAACTGGAACCGGAAATACTGTTTTAAACCCGATTGAAATCAGTTCCAATGGTGGGTGGTAAGGCCAACATCTTGTCCAGTATCACTCAATTGGGATCAGGAAGATCTAGTGGTAAAGGTGGTCCAGTAGGCATCACCAACACAGATGTTTCTTCCCAGCAGCGTAAGTGTACTTTTACCGCAAATGTATGTTGCACTATATTCCCGGTATTTACATTGTTTTCCTTGGTACTATGCAGAGGAAAAATCAACTATCGTAACTGGAACAGGAAATACTGTGTTAACCCGATTGAAATCAGTCCAATGGTGGGTGGTAAGGCCAACATCTTGTCCAGTGTCACTCAATTGCTATCAGGAAGATCTGGTAGTAAAGGAGGTTCAGGAGGAATTACCAACACAGATGTTTCTTCCCAGCAACGTAGGTGTACTTTCACCTCAGATTATCTTGCAAAGTATTTCCGGGATTCAAAGTGATCTTTTTGATATTACAGAGACCAGAGCTACTAACGTGACTGGAAGTGGAAACAAGTAGTTAATGTAGCTTCGGTGAATCCTCAGATCAGTTTATTGGGTGATTTGCTGAATGTTGAAAACAAATTTCGAGTGGAGGAGGACAGACTGGTGGCGGCGTGAGCAAATCCGACATAAGACACCAAAGCAGTGAGTGGACCTCGAAGAATAGTATTGAATTGAAATAATATTTTCCATTCGGCAGGCAACAGAGACCTTAACATCGATGGAGATAAGAACACGTTTTTGAATATTCTCACCTTAGATCCTCAAATAAGTACGGGACTTACTCTGGCTAACACACTGAAGATTATCTCGGGTGGAGTGAGTGCGGAAGATTGTATTAAGATGGAAAAGAAAATGTTGCAACAACGTAAGTGTTTCCTTATACCCGAGGGCTTTTCATAAATTTATATGGTTTTAACTTTCAGAGAAAAAAAAATGTGAACATACAGGGCAACCAAAACACAGTTATCCAAGGGATCGATGCGAGTCCTCAGATAGATCTTGAGTTGGATGCTTTAATCCAGAATTTGATTATAGCTCAATGTCGAGAAAACGGCGGACAGTTCATCCACTGAACCCCCCACTGAACCTCCACTGAGCCTCCAACTGAACCTCCTACTGAACCTCCTACTGAAACCCCAACTGAACCTCCTACTGAACCTCCCACTGAACCTGCCACTGAACCTCCCACTGAGCCTCCCACTGAACCCCCAACTGAGCCTCCAACTCAGCCACCAACAAATCCGCCTACTACTCCATCGACACGTCGTTGCTATCGACGCTATTGCAAGAAATGGGGCAACGTACCGCGCATACATTGTTGCTACAACAATCAGAACTGTCCCCAGGTTCCACATATTCCTCACTATCCTCCGATTCCCGCAGTCCCTCAACCCAATTATTATTAAGCCGTAAATAAAATGTTTGATACATTTGAAAAAAAGCGTCCTCTTTATTCATCTAATGAGCTATTCTTATTGTTATTATACGTAATATTTTTCGCTATATAGATGTACAAAGACAAATTATTGGCCTTTACAGTCCTACTAATCCTACTAAGGGCTTTTGACCGAGCTACTCAAAATCATTGGTGTTGTGCGTTTGTAATGTTTTACACCAATGAAAGAAACCTACAGTTTAATGTCGAATCCGAACGTCTGGGTTGAGAGCTTTTTCATGGCATATATACTTTCGGAAGTTTGCCAAGAGATGGAAATGACATTTTTAACATTTTCAAAAATTTAACATTTATGAAAATATTTTTGTCTGACCCTTGTAGTTGTATAAGCACATCATGTAAAACCCTTAGAAGACTTCACTTCCATTCCTCTATTACATTCTTTCCTTTCTACATGTCGTCGGTTCTGCTCCTCATCCTGTGAATCCTCTAGAAGCTATCATCATGCTAACATTATCATCACCAGGTGTTGCCACTTTGTTGGCTCCTCGTCTTATCTGTCTTTTTTGTCTGGAGCTGTCAACGATGTCTGAACGACCGATGCCTTTCGCTCACAGACCATGTGGACATCTTTCACAGCATCATCGTCATCGCTTTCGAAGTCGTCGTCGTCACTTTTACTGTTGTTGTCGTCGCTAATGCTGTCTTCTCGGCCATTATTGTCCTTATGTTCTTCGCTCGTCCACTAATCCAATTACAAGTTGTCGGCCTGACTCCTTCGTCCTGGTTCTTCTTCCTTTCTGACAACGACGAGAACAAGAACAAGAGCATCATCGTGATCTCAACATGCGCACAGGAGCTTGTAATCCGATTATGTCCTTTCTCCGTTTGGCATGTGTCCTTTGTGCGAAAACACTAACGCCAACAACAATAAAGGTGAGCTGGCGAAAATGCTAATGCCCGTACTGGAGCTGGGAACAATTGTGTCAACGGGGCCATCGGTGGCCTCAGTTGCTGTGGGAGCAATTGTGGTTTTCTCCACTGGCACCTCGGTCATCGGTATATTCGAATCGGTGGTCATCGATTCTATCGTCTCTACCGTGCTCGTGTCTGTCTCTATTCTATTCACGGGGAACATGTCGTTCATGATTCTCACAAATTCTTTTATAATCACAGCATTCTCCCGTGTCAATACAGCGCGATTGATATCCTGTTGCAAGGATCCTGGTAACCTTAGGGCGACAACAGCAAACACACAAGTTATTTAACAGCGATATGCATTGTGGAATAGAGATATGTCGGATATTTGATTTGCTTTGAACGCAGACAACGTATGCTTATGGCTATATATATACAATGAACAATCTTCATTCACACATGTCGTTCCATGTTACCAAAAGAAATGAGCTTCCGCAATGTTATTAATCGTTATAATATTTTATTATCAAACATTGAAATTGTCACGTCAGATATATGTAAAATAGATACGATAACATGTGATTGAAATCGTGATAAGATAATAATTATAACAATTTAAACTAAATTTTATTTTTTAAATTTATTATTAACATATAATCAACACTTGTAAAAAAATATACTAATTTCCATTAAAATAAATTTCAAATATTTATGGATCTGATATGCAATCAATAACTATTCTAGCAGTATTCATTGAAACTACAAAATAAATGTAAAATGAAAATAAATGTCAAATTTCAAATTCAAATGCCAAAATTCAAATTTTAAAAAAAGAAACTGAGGTAACAATTGATAACGTATAATTAATAGCATAATAATCGTAGGAAATGCAAAATAAAAATGTATAAACAAATATTAGCTGGTTTACAAATGTACTATGGGAAAACAAGTGCACACAAACGAAGCACGACCGGAAGAAGAGTTTATTGCCTGAGAATGACTGGGTTGTTATGGCTCAATCGACACGTACCATGCCTCAGAATCAGCTAATCAAATACGGAAAGCGTTGAGAATGTTGGCGTAAAGACGTGAACCACTGTTCGATAAGCGGTCTCTGAATAAATGCACGGTGTTTTTTTTTCTTATTTCAACCGTTCTTTCAACAATATTGATAACCCATCAGAGAGCCATTTCATAGAGATCATTGAAATTAGCTATAAAACCTAAGTATCTTTGGTACATCGGCAGAGTGCCAACGTGCTCTGTACAGCAACCACAGTTGGAGTTGACCTCTGTCGCGAGAGAGAGAGAAGTTGTCGTATAGCTAGTCAAGATGAGATATACTCTGGTCCTAGGAATAGTCGTGACGGCTTTGGTTGCGACAAATGCAAAACCGAATCCGCTGCTCGGAGGAATCTTGAATCAGGATGTCTTACACCAAGAACGTAAGATTTCAGAGAATTCGCTTCAATCAGATTACAAGACAATATTTTAACGTTTTATATTATATTCACGGTATTCACATTGGTCTTCCTTGGTACTTGTAGAGGAAAAAAGAACTATCGTAACTGGAACCGGAAATACTGTTTTAAACCCGATTGAAATCAGTCCAATGGTAGGTGGTAAGGCCAACATCTTGTCCAGTGTCACTCAATTGGGATCAGGAAGATCTAGTGGTAAAGGTGGTCCAGAAGGCATCACCAACACAGATGTTTTTTCCCAGCAGCGTAAGTGTACTTTTACCGCAAATGTATGTTACACTATATTCCCGGTATTCACATTAGTCTTCCTTGGTACTTGCAGAGGAAAAATCAACTATCGTAACTGGAACCGGAAATACTGTTTTAAACCCGATTGAAATCAGTCCAATGGTGGGTGGTAAGGCCAACATCTTGTCCAGTGTCACTCAATTGGGATCAGGAAGATCTAGTGGTAAAGGTGGTCCAGGAGGCATCACCAACACAGATGTTTTTTCCCAACAGCGTAAGTGTACTTTTACCGCAAATGTATGTTACACTATATTCCCGGTATTCACATTAGTCTTCCTTGGTACTTGCAGAGCAAAAATCAACTATCGTAACTGGAACAGGAAATACTGTTTTAAACCCGATTGAAATCAGTCCAATGGTTGGTGGTAAGGCCAACATCTTGTCTAGTGTCACTCAATTGGGATCAGGAAGATTTAGTGGTAAAGGTGGTTCAGGAGGCATCACCAACACAGATGTTTCTTCCCAGCAGCGTAAGTGTACTTTTACCGCAAATGTATGTTACACTATATTCCCGGTATTCACATTGTTCTTCCTTGGTACTTGCAGAGGAAAAATCAACTATAGTAACTGGAACCGGAAATACTGTTTTAAACCCGATTGAAATCAGTCCAATCGTGGGTGGTAAGGCCAATATCTTGTCCAGTATCACTCAATTGGGATCAGGAAGATCTAGTGGTAAAGGTGGTCCAGGAGGCATCACCAACACAGATGTTTTTTCCCAGCAGCGTAAGTGTACTTTTACCGCAAATGTATGTTACACTATATTCACGTTATTTACATTGGTCTTCGTTGGTACTTGCAGAGGAAAAATCAACTATCGTAACTGGAGCCGGAAATACTGTGTTAAACCCGATTGAAATCAGTCCAATGGTGGGTGGTAAGGCCAACATCTTGTCCAGTGTCACTCAATTGGGATCAGGAAGATCTAGTGGTAAAGGTGGTCCAGGAGGCGTCACCAACACAGATGTTTCTTCCCAGCAGCGTAAGTGTACTTTTACCGCAAATGTATGTTACACTATATTCACGGTATTTACATTGGTCTTCGTTGGTACTTGCAGAGGAAAAATCAACTATCGTAACTGGAACCGGAAATACTGTTTTAAACCCGATTGAAATCAGTCCAATGGTGGGTGGTAAGGCCAACATCTTGTCCAGTGTCACTCAATTGGGATCAGGAAGATCTAGTGGTAAAGGTGGTCCAGGAGGCATTACCAACACAGATGTTTTATCCCAGCAGCGTAAGTGTACTTTTACCGCACATGTATGTTACACTATATTCCCGGAATTCACATTAGTCTTCCTTGGTATTTGCAGAGCAAAAATCAACTATCGTAACTGGAACAGGAAATACTGTTTTAAACCCGATTGAAATCAGTCCAATGGTGGGTGGTAAGGCCAACATCTTGTCCAGTGTCACTCAATTGGGATCAGGAAGATCTAGTGGTAAAGGTGGTCCAGGAGGCATTACCAACACAGATGTTTTATCCCAGCAGCGTAAGTGTACTTTTACCGCACATGTATGTTACACTATATTCCCGGTATTCACATTGGTCATCCTTGGTACTTGCAGAGCAAAAATCAAATATCGTAGCTGGAACAGGAAATACTGTGTTAAACCCGATTGAAATCAGTCCAATGGTGGGTGGTAAGGCCAACATCTTGTCCAGTGTCACTCAATTGGGATCAGGAAGATCTAGTGGTAAAGGTGGTCCAGGAGGCATTACCAACACAGATGTTTTATCCCAGCAGCGTAAGTGTACTTTTACCGCAAATGTATGTTACACTATATTCACGGTATTTACATTGGTCTTCGTTGGTACTTGCAGAGGAAAAATCAACTATCGTAACTGGAACCGGAAATACTGTTTTAAACCCGATTGAAATCAGTCCAATGGTGGGTGGTAAGGCCAACATCTTGTCCAGTGTCACTCAATTGGGATCAGGAAGATCTAGTGGTAAAGGTGGTCCAGGAGGCATTACCAACACAGATGTTTTATCCCAGCAGCGTAAGTGTACTTTTACCGCACATGTATGTTACACTATATTCCCGGTATTCACATTAGTCTTCCTTGGTATTTGCAGAGCAAAAATCAACTATCGTAACTGGAACAGGAAATACTGTGTTAAACCCGATTGAAATCAGTCCAATGGTGGGTGGTAAGGCCAACATCTTGTCCAGTGTCACTCAATTGCTATCAGGAAGATCTGGTAGTAAAGGAGGTTCAGGAGGAATTACCAACACAGATGTTTCTTCCCAGCAACGTAGGTGTACTTTCACCTCAGATTTATCTTGCAAAGTATTTCCGGGATTCAAAGTGATCTTTTTGATATTTACAGAGACCAGAGCTACTAACGTGACTGGAAGTGGAAACAAAGTAGTTAATGTAGCTTCGGTGAATCCTCAGATCAGTTTATTGGGTGATTTGCTGAATGTTGAAAAACAAATTTCGAGTGGAGGAGGACAGACTGGTGGCGGCGTGAGCAAATCCGACATAAGACACCAAAGCAGTGAGTGGACTCGAAGAATAGTATTGAATTGAAATAATATTTTCCATTCGGCAGGCAACAGAGACCTTAACATCGATGGAGATAAGAACACGTTTTTGAATATTCTCACCTTAGATCCTCAAATAAGTACGGGACTTACTCTGGCTAACACACTGAAGATTATCTCGGGTGGAGTGAGTGCGGAAGATTGTATTAAGATGGAAAAGAAAATGTTGCAACAACGTAAGTGTTTCCTTATACCCGAGGCTTTTTATAAATTTATATGGTTTTAACTTTCAGAGAAAAAAAATGTGAACATACAGGGCAACCAAAACACAGTTATCCAAGGGATCGATGCGAGTCCTCAGATAGATCTTGAGTTGGATGCTTTAATCCAGAATTTGATTATAGCTCAATGTCGAGAAATGGCGGACAGTTCATCCACTGAACCCCCCACTGAACCTCCCACTGAACCTCCTACTGAACCTCCTACTGAACCCCCAACTGAACCTCCTACTGAACCTCCTACTGAACCTCCTACTGAACCTCCAACGGAGCCTCCAACTGAACCCCCTACGGAGCCTCCAACTGAACCCCCAACGGAACCTCCTACTGAACCCCCTACTGAACCTCCTACTGAACCTCCCACTGAACCTCCTACTGAACCTCCAACGGAGCCTCCAACTGAACCCCCTACGGAACCTCCTACTGAACCTCCTACTGAACCCCCAACTGAACCCCCAACTGAACCTCCTACTGAACCTCCCACTGAACCTCCTACTGAACCTCCTACTGAACCTCCTACTGAACCTCCCACTGAACCTCCCACTGAACCTCCTACTGAACCTCCTACTGAACCTCCAACGGAGCCTCCAACTGAACCCCCAACTGATCCTCCAACTGAACCTCCCACTGAGCCTCCCACTGAACCTCCAACTGAACCTCCTACTGAAACCCCAACTGAACCTCCTACTGAACCTCCCACTGAGCCTCCCACTGAACCCCCAACTGAGCCTCCAACTCAGCCACCAACAAATCCGCCTACTACTCCATCGACACGTCGTTGCTATCGACGCTATTGCAAGAAATGGGGCAACGTACCGCGCATACATTGTTGCTACAACAATCAGAACTGTCCCCAGGTTCCACATATTCCTCACTATCCTCCGATTCCCGCAGTCCCTCAACCCAATTATTATTAAGCCGTAAATAAAATGTTTGATACATTTGAAAAAAAGCGTCCTCTTTATTCATCTAATGAGCTATTCTTATTGTTATTATACGTAATATTTTTCGCTATATAGATGTACAAAGACAAATTATTGGCCTTTACAGTCCTACTAATCCTACTAAGGGCTTTGACCGAGCTACTCAAAATCATTGGTGTTGTGCGTTTGTAATGTTTTACACCAATGAAAGAAACCTACAGTTTAATGTCGAATCCGAACGTCTGGGTTTAGAGCTTTTTTATGGCATATAATACTTTCGAAAGTTTGCCAAGAGGTGGAAAGGACATTTTTAACATTTTCAGAAATTTAACATTTATGAATATACTAGCGCACCGGGGTCGCTCCGCTCCCCGGTTTGCCGGGTCCACCTATTTCATATAGCTCAAACGAAAAGTAAGCTTTTAACGGCTCTGGAGTCCTGGGGTTTCTTTACATTTTACGGAACATTGTTGAAATGTCAAATTATATTTTAATGCGTAAAATATTCGGAAAACGCATCCAAATATAATAAAGCGCACAATATTGTCTGTTCCAAAATAATTCTAAAAAATTATTCTTCATTGAATTCTTCATTCTTCATCAGTTATTCTCTAATTGTAAAACTACAAAATTAACATTTTCTTCTCCAACTGAGAAACTGCAGTGAAATTTAAACTGTAACAAACTGTAGTGCCGTTTTTTTGCTTATAAAAGTTGTAATTTATTACATTCTCGAGATTTTTTTTTGAAAAACCTTCGCGACCTCGCCTACCACACCTCACAAAGTTTCATCGCGATCAAATGCATAGTTTACGATTCTATAAGGTACATACATACAGACATTTTTACATTTTTATATATAGAGATTTTTGTCTGACCCTTGTAGTTGCATAGCACATCATGTAAAACCCTTAGAAGACTTCACTTCCATTCCTCTATTAAATTCTTTCCTTTCTACATGTCGTCGGTTCTGCTCCTCATCCTGTGAATCCTCTAGAAGCTATCATCATGCTAACATTATCATCACCAGGTGTTGCCACTTTGTTGGCTCCTCGTCTTATCTGTCTTTTTGGGCGTCCTGTCTGTCTATTAGACTGCTTGTCTGTCTCTTTTGTCTGGAGCTGTCAACGATGTCCGAACGACCGATGCCTCTCGCTCACAGACCATGTGGACATCTTTCACAGCATCATCGTCATCGCTTTCGAAGTCGTCGTCGTCACTTTTACTGTTGTTGTCGTCGCCAATGCTGTCTTCTCGGCCATTATTGTCCTTATGTCTTCGCTCGTCCACTAATCCAATTACAAGTTGTCGGCCTGACTCCTTCGTCCTGGTTCTTCTTCCTTTCTGACAACGACGAGAACAAGAACAAGAGCATCATCGTGATCTCAACATGCGCACAGGAGCTTGTAATGCGATTGTGTCCTTTCTCCGTTTGTCATGTGTCCTTTGTGCGAAAACACTAACGCCAACAACAATAAAGCTGAGCTGGCGAAAAGTTTCCTCAGACGCTGAATTGTTTCTGGAAAGGATTTCTTCTTGTGGTCGTTGAGATGAAGCACGAAAAAAAAATTAGAACGAGAGAAAACCCAAGACAAAACTCAAATAAATTCAAAAAGTCAGTTGAGTCTCTTGGTTACCAAGAGTAAGAGAGAATTTTGCTATGAATTACCCTTCTCTTTCTCTCTCGATGAAATGGCAAAAGAGTTAAATTCTTTTTTTAATCTCGATTCTCTTCTACTTTATTTTCTTCTAAATGTTCTTACTTTCTCTTGTTTTCTGTTGCCACAGGCAAAATCTTTTATGCTCTAACCTTCCTCTTAGCCCAAAATTGTTTAATTTTCCCTTATTTCCGACGAGAGAATTTACCTCGCTCTGTTTTGCTCTTTCGGCCTTCTGCCAAAGGTAAATGTTTTCTTTCTAAGGTCATTTTGTTGAATCAGCTCTAGGGATTTCCTGTGGCAAATTCCTATCGTATTTTATTTAAATTTATTAACGAATGTATTTTTATTAAAATAATTTCGATTTTTCCAAAATTTTTCAGGGAACTTTAAATGTTAAAAGGCTACAAAATTATCACACTTCACTTTGATTTTCTTTGGATCCTCGGTTTTTCGCTCGTTGGCTTCTTGACCCTCAAGCTAGCGGACATAGAACAAATGGTCTTAATCCCACCTGAGTCTACTCTGGAATTTACAACAACAACAACAATAAACACTTGATGCCCAATACGAAAAAACTTCAACATTACGCGACATTAAAGACAGCTTCTGTGACAACGTATTGTGGCAGGATAAGGAATTTAATCCCAAGTTATGACAGTAGCTACAAATGGCGCCGTAAAAAAACAAGACGAAAGTGAAGAAGAAACCCCAAAATAGAAAACAGAAAATAAAAGGAATACCAAAGCGGTTGTTGAAAGTGGGGCATGGTCGACGTGGTTGATGAGGGTTTCCAGAGATGCGAACACAAAGGTGTGACAGCGAGGAATTTTTATCACATTCCAAAGAACACCTCGCACCTCGAACACCTCAGCCAAAAGAATGCCAAGGGGGTGGAGGTGAGGAATTTTGCTAATTTCCTCAACCTCACCGCCTGACATCATACCACTCACCTTCTCAACACTGGGCTCCAGGCGAAAATCGTTTCCCGAGGTGACTTAAAGACATCCAGGGAGCTGAGTGAGAGAGACAAAATGGAACAATAAAAGAAAGGAAACCAAGAGAGGGAGGGATAAGGAGAGAGTGTAAGGGCGAGAAAGAGAGTGAGAGACCGATAGAGATAGAGTGGAAGAGAGAGAGCTATAGACATATAGGAGGATCTCTTCGAGAACGCAATTTAATTTCTGTTTTATTTTATATTTTGGCGGCGAT
This sequence comes from Coelopa frigida, assembly GCA_017309665.1. Lineage (NCBI taxonomy): Eukaryota > Metazoa > Arthropoda > Insecta > Diptera > Coelopidae > Coelopa > Coelopa frigida. Next base: position 26,477,469 of record CM029564.1, read on the forward strand.
AAATTTCATCCTCAAGCAAGCGGTTGCCATATTGTTCAGCGCCCAAAAGCAGGCAACGTTCTACTACAAAACCTCCGTTCACCTCCTGAGAATGTGTCTCACTCTCTCTTCCTATCTCTTTCTCTCTCGCACTCCTCTCGATTTTCCCGTCCCAAATTGAAATGTGTTCCCGTTGACGGTTTTCAAGTCAAATTAAAGTGCAATTTGTGGGTTAATTTATTTAGTGGCTTGCTAGAGGAGAAGGGGGAGGAGAAGCATTTGAAACAAATAGAAAAAATTTAAGAGCATACTTTTAGGATTCGAAGACAGCTACAGTTTCCTTTCGCCACATAGAGGGTGTTTTTTGTTTTTATTATTCTACCTTGTGCTTTGTAATGAAACACCTTCACCTTCCCTTAGTTATGGAGTGTGAGTGGCAAGTTGGTTTGAGGGCGTGGTCGAAGTCGAACGAATAAAGTACGCAATCGTATGCATAAAATTGCTAGCGTCTGACATATCCTGAGGATTCGCCTGGGCGCATTTCCTCGGTCGCGATTTCGCAGGGCAAATATACGATCTACATGGGAGACTGGGAATGTGTTAGTATACTGAGCCATGTATTCATGTGTGGGAGGGTTTATTCGTGTGTGTGTGTGTTTGTGCTCGACGTTCCGGAACTCCACTGATATCCAGGACTCCAGGACGACAGCCAGGCTGGCAGGCAGTCAACCTACCGCAACGAGCCCACGGCCAACGGAAGTTCACAATTTCAACCAGATACCCTTTAAATTTCGCGCTCCACCTCTCATTCTTACCCTCTGACTACCTCACACTCTTTCTTTCGCTCTTTTCGTTGTCGCGTCGAGCGTGAAACTCAACTCAACCGCTGTGACGTCGTCGGTACAGTGGAACAAAAGAAAAAAAATAATTTTTCCATTCCAAGAAAATACATTTCATATCCCAGAAAATCGATATGTATTTTAAGAAATTGACCTCGAATTCCGAAAAATTCTTTTCGTTTTGAAAATTTTCTGGAAGGATCGATTTCAGTGGTTTGAAGGACGTGGCCTCAGGATCAGGATTCGCCACCACTGTAGCGACTGCCAGGACTAACCGGATGTGCAGCACTGCTACAACACAACACATCCTTGACAAGCAAACAATATGTTAGCGGAGGACACGTGGAAGGAGGAAGAAGCGGATGAGGTGAAGAAGTAAATCGAAGGATGAGGTTGGAGACTAAGGATAAGGGACGAAGTGGAAGGAGAATAAAGAAAGCTAAAGAAGAGGAAGAAGGCTGTAGGAGAAGATTGTAGGAGGAGGTTAAGGAAAATGTTGAAAGAAAAGGTTGGTGGAGAAAGTTGAAGGCGAAGGTTGAAGGAAGATGAAGGTAAAAGATTGGTAACTGAGACGAAGGAGGAGGTCGCAAGATGGAAGATGAAGCCGTACGGGATGGAAGAGCGGGGGATGGAAAATGATCGCGAAAGACGGGAGGATGAGGACGACGACGATGGTGACGACCCCGACGACGCCGAGGATGACGTTGACGTCGAAGTCAGCTCCATCTTCATGTCTTGCGTCGCGGATTTTGTAACTTGATCTTCTTCCACTTGTTGTTTCTATTGTCTTTGCTGTTGTTTTTGTTGTTAAGATGGTTTTACTTTTGTTGTTCCGGTTGTTGTTGTTCTTCCGGTTGTTGTTTTGTTGTTGATGCTCTTCCGGTTGTTGTTTTGTTGTTGATGCTTTTCCGGTTGTTGTTTTTCCAGCTTTTCTCCTTTCTCCCCTTGCTGGTTGTTGTTGTTTTTGCTCGAGCGCTATTAAACCCAAGACACACAGACAGAGTGGAGTCGAGAGAAAGGCGCGAACCCAAAAGGATAATCATAGACTAAACAACCGGAAGCGTGGGGAAAATAATAGAGACAGAACATGACGGTGGGTGTCAGTCGAACGGTCCGCGGGGACAAACATCGTTCCATCGCACTCTGTCTACCTTCATTTCTCTCTGTTTGTCTACCTTCCTCCCTCTCACTCTCTCTATCTCTACCTCCCTCTCTTTCCTAGCTCTCGCTATCACTCCCTCATCATCTTCGCACCAACTTCCTCAAAACCATCTCCGCCCACCTGATGTCGTTGCTTTAAATTTATGCATGGCATTCAAAACAACAACAACTACCACAACTCAAATCGCTGTTGATGTTATCATTGTTGTTGTTTGCCAAGGTGTGCTGCCACTTCCTGAGTTTTCTATTTTTGCTGTTGTTGTTTCTTTTGGATGTCGTTTGTTTGGGGTTGATACTCAAATTTTTGTTGTTGTTGTTGGGGTTGATATTTTTGTCGTTGTTGTAGTGTTCACTACGCCTGTCATTGCTGTTGTTGTTCTTTTTTCACCGCTCCAACCGGTGTCTACGGCGCTCCAGGATGTCTCCCCAAGGATAATTCGGGCGTGAAATTACAATCGAAGTCCTGACTTCGCTCGCGGTGAATGAAAAAGCGAAAGGCAGCGTTGCGCCGTTCGTCCCACCCACCTTTAACAAATCCATCCCCCCCACCTCCGTTCGAAGCCTTAGAATTGAAGGTATTTTGTTTTTATATCGCAAGGTTGGGGGCTGTGAAAAACAATGGCCTGGAATGATAAAAACAAAAATACGTAGAACACGAATTTTTAAAATTTTTTCTCACCTTATTTTTTTTTATTTTTTTTTGTTGTTTGATATCGTTGTAGTTGAATTTTATCCTATTATTTCCTCTCCTCATAGTTGTTTCCTATCGTTGTTTTTTTGATATCTCTTGAATTTTCATTTTCATAGACAAATTTTGGAATTCCTCTAAAAATTAATGGATATTTAATATTTCTTCGTTTTTCGGTAGAATAAATATATTTTTTCCCATACAAAACTTGATATATTTTTATTATTTTCAGAATCAGAAAATTCTCCATTTGATATAATATTTTTCCTAGAAAATAAATAAAGACACTAAACACAAAAAAATAAATTAAAATAAATAAAATAAGTACTAAAAATAAATATTCAAGGACCCGCTTTTCAACAGCGAAAACTTTCTCTTTTTTCCTTTCTAGAAAATATAAATAAAAAAAAATTTAAAATATAAAATAAATATTAAAGGACTCACTTTTTAGCACCGAAACCTCAGAACAGAACTCGGATATATAAAATTCATCAGAAAGTTTTCTGACATTTTCCAGTTCTTCCTAGAAAATAAACCTAAATATATTTCAGTCGAAAAGATTATTTTAAATTCTTGGAAGCCAACGAAGGTCAAAGTTCGGTGGGATATTTTTGCATGAAGATTGAAATTATTTATTAAACCAAAAACAAAATCTGGAACCTTTTCAAGTTAAGAAAAATATGAGTGAGAAAAAAATCACAAAATTTCCATGTTAATGGAACAACATTACAAATTTCTCAACGAACTAAAGAATCAAAGGGACGAAAATGAAAGAAAGGAACGAGAATAAAGCAAAGGGATGTGAATGAAAGAATACGAAAGATAGAGAAGGCTAGGGAAAGGATAAAAGATAGAAAAAAAAGAGAAGTAGGGCGAGAGCGAAGCGAGTTTGGGTAATAAATTTAAATTGCTTTACAATCAGGAATGTCAATAGAATATTTTATTAGTGCGTGCAAATTTTTATAAAACACTCATGGAAATTCACAAACAAAGGAACTAGGGAAACAACAGAACAAGTGGATTCCATTTGGAACAGAGCGATAGGCGGGGATGAGGCAGGGGGAAAAGAAGGATATCTTCAATTTTTACTTTCGAATTTAAGACCCCAACTAAATTCGAAAATAAAAATCGAAGATATTTCTAAAAGGTATCAGAGGGAACTTTTCATAACAACGAAATTAAAATTGAAAATTCGTACTAAAATGTTCGGGAATTATTTATTTAAATAATTCAGTAGAAATGAAAGAATAATATAAATTTAAAAATTTAATATTTGTAAATTTTTTATTACAAAATTAATTGTTACAAAATTATCCTAAGTTAAAGAAAACAAAATTAAATAATTAATATTTAAAATTTTATCTTGTTTAAAAATTCCTTTCTCAATTTTCAAAAAAATTTCTTTAAACTTTTATATATTCATCACTTTATTTGAATAGAAAACTTCACCCTCAGATTTAAAATCCGAATGACCTGAAAATGGAAAAAAAATTTTTCTCAAATGCTTTTGCCATAAAATTTCCCGGATATTCTCCTTGTATTTCATGTTCTCATGAGGTCGATTCGCTTAATCATTGGCTTAGCAAATGGGAACATAATCAAGGGAATATAATAAAATTCCATACACGAGTTCTTTTAATAAAAATGCATTAGATGTCATTATTTTTGAGATAAATCCAACATGGTACATGTATTAAAAACAATAAGAATGGACTGGGATAGGACAGAATGAGGGGGGAGGGAGACAAACTGGGAGTGAGAGGGAGATAAATTGGGAGTGGGAGCGAGACGGACGTCGACGTGTGTCCCCCATCTTATGGTACAAAACTCTCGCAATGGGGTCCATTTTAAGCACATTTCATTTTTATGCCAACCTTCTCCATGAAGACCTCCTCCATCTTTAATTCTTCTTTGTAATTCTCTCTTCTTGTTTTTGTCTTCTCATCTTTTCCTTGCCTCCCTCATCTCCTCCTTTCCTCCTTCATCGTCTCCTTTTGTCCCTCTTCTTTTACTATCTCTCACTCTCACCCATTCCTATCTCTGTCCATCCCCATCGTCTCTTTACATCCGGGTTTCTTTCCTTCCACTCCTCACTCGCCGATCCATCGCTGGCCTCTTCTATCGCGACGCATCCTCTTCTTCCTTCTTCTCATCCTCCCCCTCTTTCTCGTCTTCATTCGCCTCACACCCATCGGCCCCGCCCACGGAAGGCATTCACTTTCGTTACGCCGAAATCTTATAAATTCTCGACACGTGCAAATTGTGTTCATCAACACGTAGTCGCCGGGATGTCCTGGTCTCGGTCCTAGTCTTGTTCCTATTCCTGGTCCTACGTCTGGTCCTCGGATCCAGCTCCTTCTGTTCCCTCCTCCTTTTCTTTCTATCCTTATCCTCCCTTGTCCTCTTTTTCCTCCCCTCATCCTCCTTTTCCACCCCTCATCCAACTCTGGTCACGGCCGTCATCGTGGCTCCAGTGAGGGTGGAGAGATGAATTTGTTGCCGTCATGTAAGGCGGCAGGTAGAGCAACAACAAAATCATGAAGAAAATAATAACAACAACAACAACGTCATCCACGTTGCTTTGAAGCTTCAGTGCGCCTAAAAGCATGCTGCGTTTTTTTTTCATCCTCTTCCTGGTGAACGCTAAAATAGACGTTAATATAATTTAAGCTGATGCTTTTTATAGCTATTTTAGTCTCTCTCTCCCTCCAATTCGTTCTCTTTGTTATTCTGGTACTTCTATCTCCTTCTCTCTCGATCTCTCTCATTCTCTCTCTCTCTCTCACTCACTTTATCTCTCTCTCCCTCACTCTGTCTGGCGGCAATGTTTTTGTCTCGCCGTGCCCTCGACACAAATAAAATTTGTGTTATTAATGTGTTTCACGCAGACGTTTTACTTGGGCGTGAGTTCAATTAATGAGAACCCAGGTGAGTTTTTAAGCGAATGCACTGAAAGAAATTCACGTTCAATCTGGGATTGAAATAGTGGAATAAACTCTTAGTGGAAAGAAGAAAACTTTATTAAAACAAGACAACTTTATTAAAACAAGGAAACTTTATTTAAACAATGTATCGTAGGTATTTCTAGAAAATAACCAGAGTAATTAATAACGAATAAATTTTTTTGAATTTTCATACAACTCCATGAAAATTACAGAAGTGAGAGAATTCTATTAAAATAATCCACTAATTCGACCCAGAGGAGGTATTTATCTTGAAAATAGTTGGTAATATCTTCATTAAACCCTCTTTTCAGATTTATTCACTTTATTTCCTTCCTTCCATCCATCCTTCATAATGTGCTCAAAGATGGTGTTTCAACTTTTCTCAGTGTCCTGGGGCATCGTTTTCTCCCTTTTTTCGTGCTCTCCATACTTCATCTCCGCCTCCTTCTCCTCATTTTCTACTTCTCAGTTCCTTAAGGGCGCGAAAACTTCGTAAGCAGCCCTCGATCCACATCAATCTTGCATTAACAACTTCTCCCCTCGGCCCTCGCTCTCTCTCTCTCACACACGCACATTCTACTATCTCTTTATGTCTTACTTTCTCTCCCTCTCTCGCTTTCTACATCGTCCCATCTTCCGCGAGACACGACACTAATTTGTAATTGCAAGTTTTAACTTCTCCCCACCCAAACTCCAACATCATCCATGCTCATTCTTCAAGAGGTGGCAACAACAAAAAGGTTTTCTCTTGAGAAGGCGGAAGAGGAGGAGAAAGGAGGCGAAGGGCGTGGCGGCTCGCCGACGATGATACGATGCGGTTTTTATTGCTTTTATTACAATTTCATAGCTCTCAACGTGCGGCGCCACCGACGACGACTTCAGCTCGAACGCCGGCGATGATCAGTGGCAAATAAACAGGAAGTTTCTGAAAATCCCACAGCCGCATGGACCAAAGGAGGTGGGCGAAATTTTCTCAAATTAAGTGCGTGCGTTGAAAACCAAAACAGCGGCCGGGATTTCGTCTCCAGTGGATTAATTTTTGTATTATTTTTATTCGACTTTTATTTCCATTTTACGAAGTTTCCTTTCGTCTTCCATGAGGTTGTTACTTTGTTGTTGTTGTTATTTTCTTAATGTTGTTTTATTTTTTTTTGAATTTTGTAACTCGCTGTAAATTTTTAATTTTACTTTGATTACGGTTTCCATCAGCCATGGGTTGTCTTTTTGATGTTAATTATCAAAAATAAAAACCACCTCATCTTCTTTTCTTTATTGACGCCCGGGGAGTTTTTAGCGGAACTTTCACGAGCCACAGGGAACGTGGTCGGACGCCCGAAAGTAGGCAGCGAAAACCTTTCGTAAGTTTCCACTGACTTCGAATAATGAATATTTATAGACTTAACATTTAAAACTGTTGACACTTTCCTTAAGCCTGAGACAACCACAGGTACTTTTGTGATTTTAAAAGCCCGATAGTAGACTTTAGAAACTGTTTCACTCTTCATAAAAACTATTGTCAGCTTTTGGGCTACAATGGAAAAAAACTCTCTCCTCTTTCAAATCTCTCTTTGACACCCTTCTGCACTTAGTATAAATCCATCGAAATATCCGCTGTCATGCAACAGATTTTCACACATCCGCCCCTCCTCCTCCTCCCTCTGGCCACGCCCCTTTGCGTAGTCGAAATTCAATATTAATGAACTCCTAAAAGTATGCTGTCAATATTTATGTCTCGCGTAAAGAACTCTTCTCGATTTCATGCTCCAACGCTCATTGACCGCAGACCCCACAAACAATACAACCAACAACAATAACAACACAGAGACCACCAAAACAAATGAGGCAACAGAGAGAATGAGAGGGGAAATGAGAGAAAGAGAGAGAAGAGAGTGAATTCGGTCAGGTCCCATCAATTCCTAATCCACCATGAGCTTCAGACACTCTCGAAAATTTCATATAAAAATTCCAAACACGATGGGTTTCGAAATGATAGACCTCGTGGATGGGAGTGCAAAAGGGAAAAATTCCGGCACCCAACAAACAATAACAACAACAGCAACATGAAGGACAGTGACAACAATAATAATAACAACAACAATAACAATAATAACAACAACAACAACAATGATACACCACATGGACATGGTCTATTAAAGGGATGAAAGGCAGATTCCGCTTGAGTTTCGGTTTTTCATTAGGTTTTATTTTCATTTTTCTCTTTCCCTCCTCTATCCTTCCTTTCACTCGACATTCATTTGATGTGGAGTTTTTTCCGACGAACCCCGAGGGCGGTTGGGGGCGTGGTCCCGGGGGGCATCCGGCTACATGTCCATGGACTTGGACATCGAAGACATGGCGAGTGAATGTCATTGAAACTTTTATGTGAAGTTTAGCGAATGACATTGACACGAGGCGACAGAGACCGAGGGAGATAGAGAGAGAGCAAAAGAAAGAGTACAAGAGAGAGTGAGAGAGTATGCGAAAGCGAGGAGAACAAAAATAGAGCTAGAGAATGATGTGGAAAAGGATAAAGGGTGCGAGATGAGGTTTACATTTAATAGAAGTGGGATTTCGGTGTGAAAACGAGGGCTGGAGCTAATGTCCTGCATCCGATGAAGGATATCGAGCAAAACAATGGGCATGGTGTGAATGTCCAACTGCTGCAATGAGGACAGGAATAACAACAACAACAACAATATCAACAACACCAACATAAATTTCGTGAGGAAAAAATGAACACAGAATGATAAACAGGGAGAGAGAGAGGGAAAAAAACCTGTTAACATGGTTTTCACATTTATGAAATGTATGTAAATAGAAATTCCATGACAATTCACACGGGCATTAAATTTTCAAAAGTCCTCGGCGTGGACGAAAACAACCTCAAACCGGAAGGATTTTCCTCAATATATAAGTCCTTGAGTTGTTCGGATCATAGAAATGGCGAATTAAAGATTTTTGAGAATTTATTCAATGTTATCATGAGCTTACATATAGTCAAAGTTTCAATAAATATCACATTTAGTTAAAAAAATATAAATTCTTTAAAAAATATAAAATTCTTAAAGACTAGGAGGAACTTTCACACTGATGGAACAAACCATATTTCGATTAAAAATTCGATTTTCATCCCACGAACGAAGGCGAATCGGAAGCTTCTGGAGAGAAATTGGCAGCAGCTGAGGCTCTGGACTTCTTCACAAATGCATAGAAAATGAATATGAATAGAATGAAATGAAATGAATAGAAAAAATAACTATAATATATAAAAACACAGCTAGACAAATAAAAAAATAAAAAAATATAGAAAATAAAATTAATAAAAAATGTTTAAAAAAAATAAATATAAAACTACAAATGAAGGAACATAAATACAACAACAACAATGAAAACAAATGCAATTCTCAGAAAAGCAAGAAAGGGATAGCGACTGAGCAAGTGAAAGAAGGAGAACAAATGCTTGCATACTTTCAGGCGCATTTGCTTCTTTTTTTGCTCTCAGCATGAACTTTGTTGTGATTTTTTGTAATTCGAACGGGAAGAAATAGTAGAGAAAAGAGACAGAGAGGGACAGAAACGAACAGAGAAGGGCAGAGAAATTATGGAAGAGTGAGAAAGGATACAGATAGAGAGAAAGGGATGGCGCATCTTGCGTCGAAGACGAATGACGAAAAGACGCAGAGCCAGCGATTCGGAAGCAGATGGACAAAAATTCCGAAAGATAAACCGGCGAAAATTTGTTCTCGTCCACTGAGAAGGGCTCCGAGAAAGAGACAGACGTGGAAGGATAAGAGGGAGGAAGACACAGAGAGAGAGAGAGATAGGGAGGCAAAGTGAGCTATGATGTTGGACGATGGATGTCATGTGACTAATGGCGGACCGTGTTTACATGACGACGATGGACAAACGCACACAATAGTGAATTCTTAAGACGTCCGGTCGAGTTTTGTCAGAAGGAGAGAAAGAGAAGTAAAGGGAGAAAAGGAGTGGACATAAGAGAGGAAGAGAAAGAAGGAGAGAAAGAAGGAGAAATAAGCACTGAATAAATATTATTCTTTATAATTATTTTCAAAAAATGTATTCTCATGAAAGTTGATAAAAAACATATTTATCATTTTTTGTTATCAAAAAAAAAAAAATTTTTTGAGAAAGAAAAAAAAAGATAGAATTGTTTTATTATTACTATTTTTAGAATATTTGTTCACGAACAAAAATAATTAGTAAAAGTATGATCATTTTATTTCAATATTTATCATGAATTAATAATTATTCTATTATTCATGCTTTTTTTAACTCTGTCATTGTTTTTTTTTTGTCTAATATTATTATTTTCCCATGTTTTCACTTTTCATTCATTGTTTCCAGCAGTTGCTCAATTTATTTTCATTCAATTCGCTCAACTAGGTTTCTTTACTTGTATTTCACGTATTTGGTTTATTTCTTTTCTCTTATTTTTTTCCTTTCTTTTCTCGTATTTTGTTCCTTTTCTCTTTTCGTATTTTTCTTTCATAAAAATCTGTTGTCTCGCTGAAGTTTCTTCATAAATCTTGCTTCTCTTCTTGCTCGCACACACTCACTTAAACACACACATAAACACAGTCAAATACACACAAACTCACACACATATATACAGATATATTCTCCGTAGTTTCCTTCGTCTTCATCCTTGAGAAGTTGGATTTCACTCCTTTCTGATTCATGTAATGCAGTTTTCAGTTTCAGTTGGCATCATTTAATTTCTCTTCTCTCACTTCTCCTCGTCCTTTTTCTTCTTCCCCTCACTTTTTTCCTTTTCCACTTCCTGAACTATTCTTGTTTGTTTTCCATTTGAAAATAAAACAAATCCGTAACACGAAATTTATCATTCGCCTGGATTTTTATTTTTCGGTCGGATGGAAAGTCTACATGTGTGAATGTATCTTTCTCTCCATCTCCCTCTCTCTCTCTCTCTTTCTCTCACTGTGAGTTTTTCAGACACAAGGGAGAGAGAAAGAGACATGACAAAAAGAGAGGTAGAGATATTGGAGAGATAGAAAGAGACTCAACTGAGAAAAGGGTAAAAAAGTTGAAATTTCTTAACAGACAGAGAGAGAGAGAAAGATAGAGATGGAAAAACTTTCATTCGCAGGCAACACTTTCTGCCACAGACCTGATTTCCACTGTTTTACCTTCTTCAAAAACAACAACAAAAAATCCTTATTCGTGTATTTTTGTTTCACATGGGTTTTCTCTCGTATTTTATGACTTAAAATCATGCAAGAATACTTTGTTTGTGAAGTTTTCTGGTTCACCGACATTTTCATATCAACAGTGCATTTTATCCGGCACGGTGAGGTGGTATTCCAACTTATCCGTAGTTATCCGGTTGTCTTTTTCATCGAAATTGATTAAAGCATGGTTAAATTAAGGGATTTTTACAATTTTAATGCTTTTGAACCATTTCCGATTTTATCCGGAGACTCAATTGTTCATATAAAACTCGGAATATTATATTTTTATATTTTTTATCGATTTGAAATAGTTTTTCATAAGCGGATAATATTTTTCTTGTTTTCCATGTAATTTTTTTGTATAATTTTATTCCATGAAATTATTTAATTTTAATAATATGTATATGTAATATTTTTAATTAATATCTAATTTGTATTTTAATTATAAATATTTTCCAAATTTATCCGCATTATAAAACATAAACTGTATTTTCAATGGAATATACAGATTAGAAAAATTTTATTGTTTGATCGAAATATGTGAATATCAAAATCAAAATCATCGAATGGGATTATCCGCGTTATCCGATTTGTGGTCGAGCTAAAATTGTGGAATTTTCAAAACTCAAACGATTTAGAAAATTGCGAAACAAAAAATGAAATTCTCTGTAAAGGGCTTCATTAAAAAGTGCAATTTCCACGATTATCCGGAAGCGTTGAGGGTTCTTTGAAGTCCTGGCACGAGTAAGTATGAAGGACGAAAACGTGGACGATGAATTTGTGCTGAATTTGCCGAAAGATGAAGTGCAATCGAAATTGCAGCAATAGCAACAACAATAACAACAGTGGACAATAACAACAACATCAATGGATAATAACAACAAAACAAACAACAACACAAAATACTGAATGAAGCCAAATTCAATAACCCTAACGAGTCGAGTCGTGTCGCCCCTAAAAAGCGGCTAAAGCTTCGAGAGGTTTCCTTCCTTTTCCACATGCGGAGGTTTTAGGGGGCGTGGCAGAAGGTGGAACAGAGAGAAAGAGCGAGAGAGAAGGTCGTGGAGGGGTCGGGGGTTTCGAACGATTTGCATGGAGTTCGATTTCAATGGCAGGAAATGCAACGAGTTTTTCTTCCTTCGTTTTTCTTTCACTATATCGTTCTCCTTCTCAGACACCTATCTCTATCTCTCTCTCTCTCTCTGTTCTACCTCTATTCCTCCTCTTTCAACCTCCTCTCCTTTCTTTCTCCTCTTTCCGCTCTCTTTATTCCACCCCATCTTTTCGCCTTCTCCTTTCTTCTACACGTTCCTTCCTCCCATTAAATGCATTGACATAGAGAGAGAAGGAGAGCGAGAAAAGAGCGAGTGAGATAGAAAATCAGTAAAAGGACATCATCGTCGGCGACAACGACAACGTTATCCTGTGCGCAAAGCAGCGTGAAAGGAAATCAGAGATTGAGAACCTCGGAGGTGGAAAAGTAAAGGATTTTCAAATGCAGCCACTGTGCCGGAAGCGGCCAGTGTTGCCTTGCTCCTTGGGGAGAGAGGGAGAAAAAACGATCCTCGCTCTCCCTCACTCTCTCTGTCTCTTTCTTTGTACCTCACTAAAATGTCTCTCTTTCGCTCGCACGCGTTCATGAAATATTCATTTTCGATTAGTCGACGACGACGACGACGTCGATGGCCGTGAGCGAGAATTTCTTTGGGGGATTTTTCTCTTCCCCACACACACTCTCTCTCTCCTTTTCTTTGGTCTCTCTGCCAGTGGGTCCATCCATCCATCCGTCCATGCATCGATCGATGTGTGCACATGTTCGTCCTCGTTATCCTTCGACAGGACTATTGACATTCCCTAGTCAGCTCGCCGTTGGTGCGAATTTGTTTGTCTCGATGCGGCCTCGTCCAACTCAGCTTCGAGTGTTGTCAACGCCATCTGTTGGCACTCACTCTCGTTTTCTCTCTCTATCCCTCTACCCCTACTTGGCTTCGAGTCGTTGTTGAAGGTCCTTGGACTCGTCAGTGTCGCCGACAAATTGGTCCAAATGTGTGCCCTAATTTCTGGTTGAAATGAAAGAGTCATTTCACTCGCTCGCCTGATGAATGAGTGGCGAGGACTTGTGGCAAGTGGTGTGTGCGAAGGAGAGGGTGATGAAGAAGAGAGAGATGTTGAGAGGTGACGAGAGGGCGATGGAATCGTGTATTTAGGCGACTTGGGAAAAGAGACATTTGTGGTGTCAAAGAAGAGACGGAGACAAAGGCGACGAAGAGCTCATGATGGAGGTAGTGAAAAGAGAAGGCTGCGGAGCTGAGGAGAGAAGGAGAAAGAAGTGGAGGTGAAGGATATTCGAAAAGGATAAAAAGAGAAGTGCTGATGGTGCGTCTCAAGTGCCAAAGGTGAGGGGATGGAGTCCGAGGTTTGCGGATTATTTGTGAGATATTTTCAAAAACATAAAAAAAACTCAAGGTTTTAATATTTCTTTAAAAAACTCTCAAAACATCGCACGCAATAAGAATAAAATTAATAATTAATGAAAAGAAAAGCATAATTATTTCTAGAATACAAATTATTATTATAAATTTTATTATTATTATTTATTATTATATATATAAAAATATATGTTTTTTGAATAAAATATACTATATTATTTTTAGTAAAAATTTCTTTATTATTTGAAAAATATTTTATTATCTTGTAACATATTATGTAACGAAATAAATTATATAAACCTTGAAGTACTCTAATATATTGCAAGCTCTTTTGAATAATATAAAAAATTTGAACAAAAAAAATATTGTTTCTGGTATTTAAAAGTAACATTTAATTACAATTTTTTCTATTATGCTATTTCTCCAATTTACAAAAAAATCGATAATTGTAAATTCCTTTTAAACCCCTACTACGTAAAAAGGGTTGCCAACAAATGCATGTAATTTCGATTATTTCATTGCCCGACGAGGGGAAATTGAACATGAGTTCTACTTGAAAGCCCACCATGCCACACCCCCCGGAACCCACTCATGAGCTAGGAAAATGCCCCCCGCCCACGCTCAATGTCAAACACACAGCATTTAATTCAGTTATAAAATTCCCTTTCACTTCCATTTGCGACCGCGTGAGCAATTATTTTAAAAGCCTCTCGATGACTCCATCACCCAACCTTCTCATTGTCCTCGTCCACCTCCCTCCACCATGCTTGATCACCATTATCAGCCCTGCCCCCAGAATCTTCCACCGCTCTCGCCCTCCCCCTCTCTCATGCTACGTCATCGGCGCCGTCTGAACCGAAGCCAACCCTGGGCCTGATGATGATGCCTTCGTCTACTGAGGGTCAATTGACCGTTTTGGGCATCTGTGTATGCTGTGTGTGTTTTCATGTGTTGGTGGTATTGAATATATATGTGTTGGTTGTAGTGAATATACATGTGTCTATGTGTGTATGTTTGAAATTTGCCTCCAGCTGCCCCGTTGTTGATATCCTTCCTGTTAGGATCTGCCGCCCAAATTGTTTGTTGGCTCCCCTCTGTAATTAACTTCATGCACAGGGTTGCCATTTGGTTGCATTCACCAGTGTGCTAGAGCAGTGATTAGTTTGTTTGTGTTAGCGACGGTAGTGGTGAGGGGGAGGATCCGGGGTGATAGGATGAGAAGTTGTTCTAACGGTTTGAGTGATTAACATAAATCGTCTGGATGCTTAGGAGCATTTTTGCTTGTGGGTTGCTTTAAGCCTGTCTAGTCTGGTTCTTTTCGGTGTTATTTTGAAATGGGTAAACAATTTTCTCCCCTCTCGATTCGGCCTCTTTTAGTTTCAGTTCTCCATGGGTCGAAATTTATGTATAGAAAGTTTGTTTTGAAGCGCCTAAAAAGATGCACAAGTTTATTTTGTCTATCCTTTTTCTTCTCTCTCTACAAAAATATAAAATATCGGAAAATTTAATTGTATTAAAATAATTTCTTTCATTTTATTCTACTGTAAATGATTTTACTGAGGCAAACATTTTTAGACAGCCTAAAAATATGCAACATTTTATTCAATCATTTTGTTTCAATTTCATTTGGTTGAAAATTAAAGTCATCTGCATTCCACTGTTCATCAGCGCTTGTCCCTGTGATGACAACGGTAATTATACCACAACTACAACAACAAAAACAACACCAACGCTGACAGTGACATCAACTACAATGACAACAACAACAATATTACCACTATGGACTGTAGGTTTACATAGTGTGTGTGAATCTGTAGTTTCGATGATTATATTTGAATTTACGCGTGGCTACTGAAACAATAACAACAAGATAAAGGTGGACAATATCAGTGGAGACAATAACAATAGAAACCATAATAACATCAAAATCAACAACAACTAAATGAAACAAGGACAAACACAGTTTATGGAGAATAATTCTGAAATGCTTCCATCACTCTCCATCTCACTCTCTCCATCTCACTCTCTCTATCTCACTTTCTCTATCTAACTCTCTCAATCTCCCCTGTCTCACTCTCTCAATATCTCCTTTCTCACTCTCTCTCTCTCTCTCTCTCTATCAATCTCTCTTTTCTCACTCATCTCACCAAACTCTCCACTCAAAGCACTCAGTCAAATGCAATCACAGACCTCTCCAAACCTTCCAGCTCCCGTTTCACCTTCAGACGCCTCATTTGTGTCACCATCTCTGTTGTCTGTTGTGTTCCGACCGCCCACGTGCCACGCCCACTCCGATGTTTGGACTCCCAGCGAGAGTCCCTCGACCGCTCATCGATAATTAATGAAATCCGACAGCGCCCACAATCTTCGGCACGGTGTGGTTTCATCAGGCAACGAAGGAAGCAAGGAGCTGAAGGAAGAGAGGAAATGGAGGAGAAGATGAAGGAAGATGGCGAAGAAGGATGGAGACGGAGGAAGAGAGAGGAAGAAGAATAGAGAAGAAGGAGCTGAATGAAGATGAGACGAAAGACGATGTCGATGATGGCAGGATGCGAAACCTCAGCGAGGCGAAATAATGTGAAGTGGCTTTGATTGTGTTTCGAGGCGACGTTCGAGGGACGTCCTTCGGGGGTGGAGTCGGTTGGAATGGATTTTGATGTGGGGGGCAATGGTTTCATTCGCCAAATACCCCAAGCACCCTCGGAGCACTTCACGATCCATGACGAACCCCTCTGGACTTTGACGCTTTAATGAGAGAAGCGCTTTAATTGAGTTTGCATGTTTATGGCTGCGTCTTCTCTGTGATCCAAGGATTCGACGATTCGCAGTATCCGAGGATTCGAAGTATTCGTGGAACCAACCCCAATTTCCTCTCCTCCCTTCGATTCGATTTCAGACGACGACGTCGTGCTTTGTTAGTGGTTCAAGTTGATTGTGTTTGTAGCTATTATTGTTGTTGTTGCCGTTTATTGGTATTGGCATTGAATTGTTCATGGTGTATTTATTGTTGGTGTAGATTCAAGTTGTTGTTTTAGATCCTTCTGTTGTTATTGTAGATTCTCCTATTATTCTTGTATTTGTGATTCTTCCCCATGTTCTTATTGTATTTGTTATGGTTCATTTTATTCTCGCTTTTGGGGAAGTTTCCCAAAGGAACAACGAAGGAGAATAAAATCAAAATTACTAGAGAGAGAGAGAGAGTGCAATAGAGATAGAAAGAGACGGAGAAATCCGAGGTTCCTGAGTATACCTCGAAAACGAAGCATGCTTCTAGGTGCTTCAGCTTAATTTGCGAGCGGTGGAGCGAGTTGTAAGTAAAAGTTCGTTAAGAGAATAGCGAGAGAGAAATTGAGAGATCGAAGAAAGGAATAAGGAGAGGAGGAGGAGGAAGAGAAGAATGAGCAGAAAGAAGGTGGAAATAAGATGAAATTGAGAAGAGATTGAGACTAAGAAGGGAAGAAAACTGAGAAGGGATGATAATTGAGAAGAGAAAGAGACAGAGAAAAGAAGGAAAGAAGGCTGAGAAGAGAATGAAGAAAGTATGAGAAGATCACAAAATGAGTCAGTCAGTGAATCAGATGCAGATTTGGGGCGACAATCGGTGGAGACTTCGGTAAAGATGGGGAGATTTTGCAGACGACTACAAATTCAACTCCCCACGAAAGCACAGGAAGTCGCAGAGGATGTGGAGAATGAGAAGCAGGAAAACGCATTGCAGAGCAATTAATTATGCTCCAAAACTCCTTTTGAGGGGAGAAATTTACAAATTATATTCATCGCTAATTGGTTACTTCTCTGACTCAAAGTCGCATTAGGCTGGAGAAGAAAGAAATGGAATGAATGAAAAAAAAAAAATAAATAAGAATAAGGAAAATTAGAAAAAGGAAAAATAAAAATTAATACGTCAATTAAAAAAATTATGAATATTTCGATTATAAATAAATTACAAATAAATTATTAATAAATAAAAAATTAAAAATAAAAAAAAAATAAATAACAATTTAGAAATAAGTAAGAAATACATTTTTACCTAAAAAATAAATATTAAATAAATTAAAAATAAATAAAAAAAACAGATGAAACAAATATCACATTTTCAAAACAGCGATTAGTATAATTTCAGAAATATTGATTTATACCGAAAACAAAATCAGACAAGCTAACAAAAAAAAACAAACAAAAGCAAAATAAACAAATCAGTCAGAAGGAAAGAAATTGATAAAGAAAACCTCATGCGGCACCATGAAGAGTAAAGAAAGGGAAACCCTTCTTCTTCTTCTCTTTCTTTGTTTATTTTGTTTTCATCTGGTTGTCGTTCTTGTTGTAGCTGTCATTGTTTTTGTAAAACAAAGCCTCTCCGGAAAGAACAACAACTACAAAAATAAATAAAACCACATGCCAAAACTTATCGCATTACGAAAGACGCCGCAAACAAATCCTTTTAAAACTCCAAATCAGATCGGCTGCGAACCCTAAAAGCAGGCCACGATTTTTTCTCCTTTCGCTTAAAAGTCACGAATTGACAGACGTCGCTGATATCGTGGGATTTTGGGGGATTTTTTTCACGTTGTCAATGACAGGATGAGGGTAAAATGAGAGAGAGGGAGGGAGGGAGAGAAAGAGGAAGAGAGAGAGATTGAAAAGCGAAAAAGAACTTCCATCGGATTTCCATATCAAGAGTCCTTCGTTCAAGTTGAGGAGAACTTTCAGGACTTTTTTGTTTTAAATTTTTCAACAACAATGTTTCGTTCGAGACAAAAGCCTTTCGAAATCAATACCATGAAAAAAGACAACAACAACTTACATTTTTCCCTTATGTAGTTCCTTTGTCCTCGTTGTTCTCGCATGATTTTTGATCTTCTTCCATGACTTTCGTTCGATTGTACATACAACAATTCTTCGGCACTTTTTCTTGGTCTTCGTCTCAGTTGTCCATGTCGTCACGGCGTCGACCACGACGGATGTGCTTTGTTTTTGGCTCTCCGGCACCCCTAGCAATTGTCGCCCTTCTTCTTCACCTCCTTCCTCTTCTCATCTTTCCTTCTAGTCTTCTTTCTCTTCAACCATCCTTCTCCTTCTCCTCCATCGTCGCCGTTGTCTTTAAAATGACAACGAAGCAATAAAAATCCACTTCCACCACCCCCTTCTTGGGTTCGAATTAAGCAAGCGTGAAACTGTAAATTGTCACAGGGACGCATGACGTCATCCACAACCCCCTCAGGACTGCAACAATAACAACAAGCAGGGCAGTAGCAGGACACCGAGGTATGAATCGTTGATATATTACTTCGGGACGAAGAAGGTTTTATGGGCCGCGAACTTAACGCTCTGGAGGGCCACGAAAGCACCCTGTCTTTGTCTCGTTGTCACTTGGATTTTTCCCACTCTCTCTCTTTCTTCATCATGTTCATCTTTATGTCTCCAATCGCACTCTCACTCTTACTCTAGCTCTGAATTGCACTCTTACTCTCACTCTAAGTCTCAATCTCTTTCCCTTCTGGTTATTTTCACTTTGTAGTAATCACCATTAAAAGTCAGCATTCGATGTTGAAATAATTTATTTACTATATTCATTTATTATATTGTTTTAGGCATCGTCCTTTTTAAAGCAGTCTTTATATACAACTTTTTAACATGATATACATCTAAAGAGTCCTTAAAATTCCTGTTAAAACTGTTTTTGATGTCATTTTCAAAATACTTCTTAAAGTGATTTTTAAAGCAGTCCTCGGAGTTATATTGAAAATAATTCCTTAAAATCCTGTTGAAACAATTTATTATAGTCCTTTTTATTTATTATTTAAGTCCTTTTAAAGCACTTCTTGAAATCCTTTTGAAAGAAATTCTTGTATTCTTTTTTAAAGCACTTCTTGTAGTCCTTTTAAAGCACTTCTTCTTGAAGTCCTCTTTGAAGACCTCATTATTGAATCATGTCTTCCTCTTCTTATGTGGTCTCCTCCCCTTCTCTCTGACCTCATCAATGACCACTTGCTCTAACCATGTTCTCTTCTGCTGACGACCCTTTGGATTGAATTAAATTCGAGGAACATGTTCGACTTCGACCTCTGGCTCCAGCTCGATTCAACTTTAATTATGAAGTGAAATGAAGAGGGAGATGAGGAAGGCGAAGGAAACGGAGAGGTGGAGTCGATCTAAAGCTAGACCAAGGACAATTCAAAGGACTCTCTTTCGGTCCCCTTCTTAGTCGCACTTTAATTGCGCTGATCAGATTAGACGAAAGACTTCGTCCAGGGGTTGTCGGAAATGACCAAATGGACATAGAGGGAGATGGAAGAAGATCGAAAGAGAGAAAAGGACAGAGAAAGAACGAAGGGATTTTTGTCCCCCGTGGACAAGCTGCTGTTGCTATTGTCCCCAAGTTAATCTGGAATTCGACTTAACGATTATTATTTTCCAATTGTGATTATGAGAAGGGCATTCATGGCAACAACAATATCATCATCAACAACAATAATAACAACAACAAAAAGCCAATAGGAAAAATAACAAAACTCCAACAACTACTACTGTAACAACAATACAACAACAACAAACCCCATCTTACCACCCTTCTCTGTCCACGAGGAAAAAGTTAACCCCAAAGGAACCGAAACTTTCTGAACTTTGGATTTGGCATCTCTTGGCAATCAGTGGGTAATTTTTTGCTACTTCTTCTACTTTTGGTTCTTCTTGCTCTTTTGGGGTTTTTTTCGTTTCTAACCCCATGATGCTTCCTCTTCTACTTTTGCGTCGTCGTCTTTGACGAGGCTCGGGTCAAGCTTCCGGTCTCGACGAGGCTTCAGTGTCGACGAAGGACAGACAAGAGAAGGACAGCCGAAGGAAGAACTGCCAGGCGAAAGACAGCGAGACGATAGACAGACATATATGTAGACAGACTCCCGAGGCCGCCGGACAGAAGGGTGGACAGGCGGATGTCTGTCCATCCGCTGTCCGCAGACGGGAAAACAAGGAAATTGCAATTAAGATAATCAAAAAAGTTTTGACAGTCGCCTGTCAATGCTTCGCCTCTTGCTTTCTCTCCTTTCTTCTGGCCGTCGGTTTTCCGCCAACTTTTCCTTTCTTCATCTTCTCATCTCACTCACTCACTCCTTTGTCTATGTTTCGTTGTCTCTTTCTAAGTCCATCTTTTTTGGGCTTCGCTTTTTTCGCATTTGGATCTTGAACGAATGTGGATTACAACTTGTTATTGTTGGTGTTTTGTGGTTGTTATTGGTTTTTTGTTGGAAATGGTGTCGTTGTTGTTATTGTTACGATATAAATATTATTATTTGAGCAATTGCAACTCATGAAACTTTTCCTTTCCTAAGAGGAGCAGAAAAAAAAGAAAGAATGAAGAGAAAAACAACGAAATAAAAACCGGAAAAAAATATATAAATATAAAGAAAAATAATATAAATAAAAGAAAGAAAAAAAACGAAATTAAGTCTGGAAAAAAATAAAAATGAGTAAGAGTTAAAAACAAAAAAAAAACTTTAGTAAAAAGTTTACCATACCATTTTTTTTCGTGTTGCATACTTTGCGGCTTTTTATATATGTCTGTAAATTGGGCCTTTTGAATGGATATATGATTGCAGAAGGAAAAGGAATTTCCTTTTGAATATTTGTCTCCTCCTGAATATCTGTTTGTCTCCACGGAAAAGGATTCCAGTTCAAAGAACAAGAAAACTTTAGCCATTAAAGTTGTATAAAAGTGTTCTCTTTTGATTCGTTGCATACTTTTAGGCTGAATCTCTGTGGAGAAAATTTAAGGATTCTTTTTTCACCTTAGTTTTTTCCTCCATAGTTTTTTTTTTAAATAGATTCTGCCACCATAGTTTTTTCCACCATAGCTTTTTCCTCCTTTTATGCCGACTATATCATGTTTAGAAAAAATGTTTGGGACTAATGTTATGTATTTTATATTTAAATTCATAATTCAGGAATATGGAAATCTGTATATTCTGGATATTCTCTGTTTATGTACACAGACCATATATCGTAGTATCATGAAAAAATAATCTCGGGCCTACCTTAATTTTCCCCTTCAGTAATTTTCACTCTCTCTCTGTGTCTTTTTCCCCCTTTTTCTCTGTCTCTTTCTATCATTTTCTTTCCTCACTCCTCAAATTCAGTCGCCTCCTTTGGTCAGCTATGAAATCCTTAGCTGAGACGAAAAAAAAAAATCGCACGCCCCACTGCGTTAATTCACTTCCGATTTCGTTTTCCGTCCGCTCCGGCTTCGAACCCTCTTCTTCTTTTTCGCCTCCGCTTCGTCCTCCCTGATTCTTCTTCTCCGCTTCTTCCTCCCTGATTCTTCTTCTCCGGTTTGGCATCCTCTGTTCGTCCCCAACGTGGGCTCCCCAAATTGCTCGAAACTTTGCATAAATTATGCAGCAGCACATCTTCAAATTCTCTCTCCCCCCTCACACACGAACTTCCTGTCTCAAGTCATCTTGTCTCACTGTCTCCTCGCCCCTCTCTCTCTTTCTCTCTCCTTCTGACTCTGTTTGTGTCTCTCGTCTGTCCTTTCGCTTATCCTTGCTTCGTGCCGCCTGATTATCGTTATTTGTCTGGCTTTCGTGCGTCCGAACATTCGAATCCGGTTGCTGTATGAGGGTTTTTCTATCTGTCCGTCCTTCGGTTGGTTGGTCGTTCTATCTGTCTGTCGGTTGGTTGTTCAATCTGTCCGTCCATCGGTTGGTCTGTCTGTCTTTCCTTTGGTCGCCCCCTCGTTCTATCCGTCCGTCCATCTGTCTGAGTGCATGGTTTGGCTGTCTGTCTGACTGTCTGCCTTGATTTCGTTGGGGTTTCCATTTCTGAGCCGGGTCCTCTCGTCCTCTGTCGCATGTCCATTTTCGCTGATCACCGCCCGCCCCCGCACCACGGTCGCAAAAACATGTCTGCATCGAAAGTGGTTGGAATGGAATCGAGTCGAAGAAAGGAAAGAGAAAGGAAGAGGGTTAGAAGAAATGAAAGAGAGAGCGACCGGGCAGAGAAAAGTTTTTTAAATAATGTTTTCGTTCAGCATTTTCGACAGCCAACAACGAGCGGAGAAAGTGAATTTCGGTCCATCAGGCAACGAAGGAAGCGGGGCGAAAGCAAAAGCGAAAGAGAAGAGAAAGTTTTGTACACTCTGCTTTAAGCTTCATAATTTATCTCGTATAACCTGACGTCCAACAGATACGACGACCGTCTCGACAGTCGGACAGGTGAATGAATGAATGAATGAATGGATGGATAGGTGGAAGGATGAATGGGTAGTTGGAACGATGTATGGAAGAAAGTTAACTGTGAATGCAAGAGGAGAGATAGATTGGGGTGCGATGGGTCACAGAAAGGTAGAGAAATATACAGAAAGAGGGAGAGATATTTGCAGAAAGATAGAGGGAGAAAGACATATATATACAGAAGGAGAGATAAATATACAAAACAACGACTGAGGTTGAGCTATGGATACTTTGATATATGTTGGGTTTTATTTGATTGGAATTGATTCGCAAGCTGATGAGGTGGAAGGATAATAAATGAACGATGCCTAAAAGTAGGCAAAGCTCTGTCTAAGAGGATGATGAAATTAATTCGATTAGGGACGCTAGAGTTGGAGGTCGACGACGAAGTTCTTGGAGAGATGAGAAAATTATCCGCAAAGTCAATGTCGATGAGTAGTAGACGAAGGGGTGACCTCAAGACCCCGATATAAATAGGAAGGACTCAAGTGAAGCGGTCGTTAGGGAGGTCGTAGAGGTTCGGTAAAGAGTTCTTAGAGGGTCGGTCAAGAGATATTGGAGGGCCAAGAGGGAGGCATTGAAGGGTTAGCAGTAGTTATTGAGGAGTTAAGGTACATTTGAATAAGATAAAGAAACCTTCAGTAATCTTACAATCAAACCACCAATCAAAATAATCCAATTTGATCTCTTTAACCTGAAAATTTCCTAGAAATTCCACTTCTCACACTCTCGTCGCAGACCCCCTAAAGGTCGATTATAGTCAACTTAATTTAAGTCGACAAAACCACCAACATCTCCATCCTTCAGCGACTTTATCTCGCATCATCAGAGTCAATCGATGTGAAATGAATGCACAGCCAGCGGCTGTCGAGGGGATCAATTAATAAAACAACCCGCTGAACCGTAAAGAAGCACTCAACCTGCAGAAACGACAACAAGACCAAACCGAACCTAAAACCCTCAGGGTTGAGAATAAACCAAAAACACAAAAAACCCAAGGAAAACCACGAATCCGAATCCGCTTGAGAAGAGAAGAGCTGCTCAAGACAATGTAATTACGAAATATGCAAATAACGATGGGAAATTTCATTGACTCGACACAATTCACGAACATAATGCCGTCGATGATAATTACCGGGCGCCCGAAAGTATGCAATGCTTTGCCATCAGGTTGTGTAATGACCGAATTGGGGGCGGTTGAGGGGTTGACGAGAGGTGGGCGTGTTCAGAGGAAAGCTTTTCAAACAAATCCGCAACGCGTGGCTTTGTTTTTATCTCTCTCTATCTGCCGCTCACTCTCTCTCTCTTCCAATCTCTCACTCTTTCCCTCATGTTCTCAATGTCCTTGTTTCAATTTGCATAATTTTTATTTACCTTGTTTTCACAATAGCTTTTGTTGTTCTTGTTTTTATTGTTCTGTTATTTTCGTACCCTCATCAAAGGGATCTCGATGTCGTCTGTCTGTTTCTGATTAACGTTCGTCTGCAAATTATTCAATTAGTTTGCATTTACATAAACATTTCTTTACCTTTCTCCTCTCTCACACTCGACCATACTCTTTTTATCTCTATCTCTCTGGAATATTGTGGTTGTTTGTCTTCGACTTGAAAACTGCAGCTTAGTGAATATTCTTTGTTATTTGCATATCCGGCAGAGCGGTATGGAGTGTGCTTTTAGGCGGAAAACCAAATAATCTTGGATACAGGTATAACTTTCCATTATTAGCCTCGATTGTCTCGGTTCAACGGGTTCAGGAGGGATTTATCAAGAATGAGCGGAAAGATGGTTGAAAATGCGTGAGATACAATGAAAAAATAAGTAGGGAATTTGTTGCATATTTATGGGATATATTGATAGGTGCTTCAAAATTCAAATTGATGAAATATCCATTCCGATAAAAAATCAATCAAATGGTCATAACAAAAATATCGTTATAGTTCTTGAACTTCTTCAAAGTGTGCTCAAAAGAAAGCCATATAGTCTCAATCTCCGTGGAAGAAAAAAGATCCCAATTTGACGAAAACTTTAATTACTATTTGGATTAAAATGTTTGTTGTTCTGTGTTCAATTCCGATTAGAACTTTAGGCACAGTGGTCACTTTGAAACAAATCTATATTCTATATTTATTTAGTCTATATTTATTTAACTTTAATCCATTGTATTCTTTTGCTTGCGGGCTCCACCAGATGCTAGAAACTATTCTTTCATGTATTTTCCGGCCTGCGGCACAGTTTGTTTTGATTGCAATTCTGGCACTAGCTGGATATCCTGCAATACTTAGCTATACACCAACAAACATATCCTAACACCCTGACTTGGTCTGCCCTGGACTCCCCCAAACCCCACCAAGCACAAGTTATGACCAACTGGCGTGCAATTAACGCCGACGAAAGAACAAACAATTTCATTTCAATAGCTTCTATGGCTTCCTGATGTCCATTCCACACCCCTTCGATTTTGTGCTCCCTCTTGTTGTTATCTTTCTTTCACTCTCCCCTCATATTTCGTATTCTACCCCCCTCTCTCTCTCTCTCTCTCATTCTACACCCCATCTTTCGCACTCTCCACCCATCTCCCCAATCAGTCTTTCGCTTTTCTTCTTCTTACACTTTCATTCTTCAACTACAATTTTATCCAAACCTGAGGCCGTTTTTCACACTCACCCCCTCTAGCTTTTAATTTTTCCATCTCTGTCTTTCTTCCTCCTTCTACCTATTTCTATCTCCATCTATCTCTTTCTACCTCCTTCCAACTCTGATACAACTGGTCTCCCCTGACCATCCCCTAGTTAAGCCTTCCTCTAGGTGTTCGTGGTTCTATTTAAGAGGCCGCGAATTCTTTCCATTTTCAGCGTCGACTCTCGGCAGAAATGAGAAGAGAAGGAGAAGAATAAGAGAGGTGGGGGATAAAGGAAGAAGATCTAGAGAAGTAGTGCTGAGAAATTGGAGCAGGTAGAAAAAGAAGGGAGTATTGCATAAGAAGAAGATGGCAATAGTTTTGTCTCAAATTCGCCAACCTGAAATAAAGTAGTCCTGGGAGTGATTTGGTATTGTTGTTGCTATTATACATATCTTCCCCAAATATTGTTTTGTTTGTTTTTATTTTCCATTGTTGTACTCGTTGTTGATATTGTTGTTGTTGTTCTACTTAGTTGTATTCCACCTAAATTGTTCTCTCTTCTCTGTTCCCTGTTGTCTTTTTGCTCTATTATAGTAGTTCGTGTTATTGCCATCCATTTCACACCCCATGTGCGAAAATATAACGGTAATGAGCAAATAGTTGTCCACCAAAGGACAATGAGGAGAGATTCATGGAGGGTCCTTTGAAACCGAATCCTAGTCTCCTTCAGCCCATTTTATGAACCACACCCCCAATGTCCAACACCCACCCTTCGATGCGGTTAACGACCTGGACCAAAAGTTGGAAGAGTGCAGTGACCGCAGTTGGTGGAAGGTGGATGGAAAGAGGGGTGGAAAGAGAAGTGAAGGTAGAGAAGAGAGGAAAAAGTCAAAGTTTATGAAAGAACGCAAAAAAGAGATTGGGAGTTGGTGGTCGAAGAAGAGGAAGAGGGCGACTTACGTGAAAATAAACAAAAATGCGAAAATAATAAACTTGGAGTAATGTGACACGTGCCTATTGGAGTAACAAAAACAATATCAACAACAACAAGAACTACAACAACTGCAATAAAACAAAAAGAGCAAAAATAACAAGAAGACTAACAACAATAACAAGAAAACCAAAAACAATAACAAGAAGACCAACAACAATAACAAAAAGACCAACAACTATATAAATATCAACAATAGTAATATCAACAACAGCTATAACAACAACTCCAATAACTCCAACAACCATAAAATTGCAACAACTCTTGCAATATGCAACGAATTGCAAAATATTGCAAAAATGTCAGAAAATCTAGACAAAGAAGCGAAGACGAAGAAGAAAAGTCATGACACGCGCCAACATTTGCACACGGAGCACTTTTCGCCCCCTTCGAGGGGTGTCTGGTTGGATGAACGACTGACTGACCCTGTTTTTATCAGCACTCGCCCAGAGATGTTAATTAATTTTCACTTTCACCCAAGCAGCGCAGTTAGTTTCGGTTTAATCTCGAGCTCACCAACTCTGGGTCTCTTTCGCTCGACGTTTCCATCTGTCTCTATTGCTTCACCTCACTTCTTCTATTTTCCTCTCACTTTCTTTATACCCCTTACTCGATCCTTAACTATTTCTTTTTCTTGCACTATTTCTATTTGCAATTGACCGCGAGGGTTGCTTTGATTCCCTTAGAGTAGTGGGTGAGATGTTGATAGGTGGAGAGGAGTGAAGGTGAGAGATAGAGAGAGGGGTGAGCGATAGTTAGAGAGTGAGATGAAGTGAGAGAGAGGTTGATACCGAAACGCTAGAGAGTGTTTGGCGTTGCACATCACGTTGTGCACTTGTCTGTCTGTCATTCTGCGCGCCAATCTATCTGTCAATTTGCAAATCGGCCGTCTGTCCATCTAAACGTCTGTCTTTCTGTTCACCCACACGTCTGCCTGTCCACCCTCTACACCGTCTGTCCATTGTTTGCTGCAGCAGCTGTCAGATGAGTGCGTCACGAGCATCGCCCAAGCTGTCAAACGACCCGCAATTGAGCTGTCAATATTGACAGATCAGCGCTTGATTGATGGCTGCAGGGGTGAGGTGGAAAAACGGAAGAGAGCCGGCTGTGGCAAAGAACGATTGCAACACAAGGGAATTCAAATGTGGGAGAGAGAAAAGCATATGCAATTTTAATTGCATCGCAAAGGAGATACAGACGATTGGCAAGTGGAAACCGTAGGGAATTTACGAAGAAATCGAGAAGAAGAACAATAATTTACCTCATTCAATATTATTTACGACTTCAGTCCATTTCTCATCGGTAGTATTTCCCCAACTCTTCACGTTCTTCTTCCAAACTCTCCACAAACCCATCAACGCACTTCAATGGATCATGATATCACCGCAAAATAAGTCTCCACCACTATTAAACCTGCCTTATGATCAAATCTCAAACCAAACCACGCCCCCTTGGCAAATAACTTACGGCAGCTGCTGTTTACACGAACCGTCTAGTCTATATTTTGTGAATGTTAAGAATTTCTTTTGGAAAATTCTCACGTTTTCCGTAATTACGAGCCAAGAACGTGCCACGAGTCTCCAACAGCGAATTCAACACGCCTCGGGCTTTGAGACCCACAGACCCAGCTGACAATCGTTGCTGTACAATGTGTAAACACAAGTTGATACTAAATATTTACAACAAGAGCAACAATAACGAGAACATTGGTAATAATAACAGCAACAATATTGGTAATAATAATAACAACAACATCGTCGTCGTCGTCGTTGGGAACGAGAACGAATGATGGAGCGATGTTGATATCGTTGTCGCAAGTGTACAAAAGTCAAATTTGCTCAACGCATGTTGAACACTCGAACATTCTCCAACGCACACACTCAAACATTCTCCAACACATACACACACATAAATAATAATCATCATAATAAAAATCTCTCGTGCAAATGTTTAACTATGAGTTTTTGTAGAGTTTTCGCATGTTTTAGTGTGACCTGGCGGCGACAATTGCAATCATTTATTTCGCCTTTCGCATAATTCCATGATCCATGCTGAATATGTATGTGTGTGGAAAGCAAATCGGGTCAAGTGACCCAGAAAGGTTCTTCGGGAAAGAAATAAAAATGGAGCAGGGAAATGAAAATGGGAGCAAGGAAATAAATATGGAGCTGGGAAAACACTATGGAGCAGGAGAATAAATATGAAGCGGAGGAATTAAAGTGGAGCAGAGAAATAAAAGTGGAGCTAAGAAATAAAAGTGGAGCAAAGAAATAAAAGTGGAGCTGAGAAATAAAAGTGAAGTACGAAAATAAATATAGAGCAACAAAATAAATTATGTAAAGAAATAAATCTGGAGTAAAGAATAAAAATCTTTGCTTTGGAATAGATATAAAGTGGAAACATAAGGATATAATGGGAGATCCTTTTATAGCTCCAACGTCTGGCTGTGATGTCGAAATATTTGGGCTTTAGGAGATGTGTAGAGCATGCCAAGTAGATGGGTAGAGATAATCGATGATGAAGCGAAAATATGTTGAAGAAAATGAAATTGAAAAAAAATTATTTATTAATCAAAAATAATCAAAGAAAAGATGTAAATTAATTTTTTTTGAAAATCTATGTAATTTTATTTACAAAAATTTCCCATAAGAACATTTGAAAAATTCCACAAAAAAAAACCATGAATATTTCACAAAATCGAAAAATTTCGTTTCTGGAAGCTCAAAAAGTTCTCCCCTGGTCTTGATTACATTCACCTTCACCCTGAACTTTTCGTGTAGAAAATCCCTATAAAAATCGCCAAATGTCAAGATTTAACTTGTAGGGTAAAATCGTTAAAATGTTGTCGATCGTGCGAAAAATAATTTTTCCTCTCTTTTTCCAACAACACCTGAAAATAACATAACAAAACTCTCATACAGAGAACAAAAACACACACAACGAGTGAAAAGAACCAAAACATCGATAACAAATACAAATTGTTTACGTGATTTTATGAGAAATCCAAGAATTATTGGAATTTTCGTCAAGATTAATGACTATTCAGTGCAGAGGATGGCGAGCAGAATAGAAAGTTTAGTTCTGTCAAATGACCCTGTATTAAAAGAACAAGAGAATGAAAGAAAGAAATGAATGAAAGAATAAAAGAAATGTTCTTATAAGAAAGACCTTCAGATCAATGAAAGGCCAGCAATTACTTATGGTCACCAGCAAAAAATATCCAAAAAAGCTTACGAAAAAAAAAAACAAAAGTAACAACAAAGAAGAGATTCTTCTCTCGCTCTCGCTCATTCACTCTTTTGATACCTTCGTCGCACTTTCTTTGCTTTCATGGTATTTAAGAACATTTCGCAAACGTTTCATTACTTCGATTTTCCTCGTATTGGCAACATTTATCGCAGTCAGAGTGCAAAAAAAACACAGTCCAATGGCAACACTGGCAACAGCGGCGTCGACGTCGACTGCGCTCCATCGGAAGCGTGAGCGAGTTAAGAAATTGAATTTAAAACGAGTTAAAGACGCGAAAGGGAGAGGGATAATAGAGAAACAGAGATAGAGATGTAGGGATATTGTAGAAACAGAGAGAGAGGATTGTATAGCACGAGAGGGAAATAGTATATGTAGCTTTAAATGTAAGATCGAAAGCAAACGGTGAAAAACTAGACAAAAAAGTTCAATTAAAAATTAATGGCTAAAAAAATTATATGAAGGGATGGTGATATGATAGAAAGAAAGAGGGATGAAGATTGTAAGAGAGGGAGACAGACATGGTTTAGTGAAGGTGGAAAATGGTAGAAAACACATTCCATGAAAAATAAAAGTGAGATAATAGTCTTCTAAGAAAGATAAAATCAATTGAATTGTATTGAATAGATAACTAGGAATCTGTTAAACGAAGTGAATTATATTATATCCTGGTTATATATATTATCCTGGATGTATAATATTACTGATTACATAGTTATCATAGTTATTTACCATTTTAACTCTATCTCCCTTTTCTTTTCCTTTCGTGGGTTTCTTCTTTACCGATATATTTTTCCCATTTTACTATCACCTGTTCCCCTCTTATGTCAACTTCCCTTTATTTCGTAACAAATACATATTTTTGTGGTTGTTTTTTTTTTAATTATTTCATTGTCTATGAAATGCATTGTCATGTATTTTTTGTATTAAACTAGATTAAAGATTTGGGAACGAGTTCTCCCAACGGACCTTGGCTTTGGCTGCTTGTCTGGGTGCCAGGAATAACTCCTGATCCCATTGGAAGTGCGCCTTTTGCAGTTGATAATAATGAACTTAAAGCTAGATCATCTGTAGGTAATCCAGGCAATCCAGGCATAGCCATAACATTCGACAACGAGCCTAAGAAAATACAGATAGAAAACAAATATATATAAGAAAGAAAATATGAAAAAATAATAAGAAAATTATTTGTATATTAATAGATTGTACGTAAATTACTATATATATTTATTTAAAATTTAAAATACATTATAAAATTTATAATACATATGTTTATTAAAATGTGTAATATTTAATAATGATTTAAGCATATTTTTTAAAATAATTAATATAACATTAAATAAACATTTTCATTTATAAAAATATATATTTATGAAAATATACCATATATTTTACAAAAAATGTTCATAAGGATATCGAGAATATTGAGTTACACATTTTAATATAAATGTCTACGAAATAATAATATGTTAGAAATTTATATTTACCGCAGACGATGAGGAAAAATGCAAAAATTGTTTTGAACAACATTTTCGATGTAGCGACAGAACTGAAGACTGATAACTGACGGTTGGCATTACAACGACCGTTGTTTATATAGCAAAAATTTCTTCAAAGCAAGGTCAAGAGTGAACGTTTAAAGAAAAAATGCAGCCAAAGTCACGTTTGTCGTAAATAAATAATCAAGTAAGGTGAACTATATATCAAGACCAATGTTCCATATAGAAATTCCACAATATAAACTCAGAAAATATTTTCGCAAATGGGAAGTTAGGTAAAGGTGATATATATCATAGTGAATTGGAAAGCGGTGAAGATTTGTGGGTACTACAGCTACGGCTCTGCTTCGATGGAATTTCAAAAATCTTGCATTCATTATAATCAAATCTCAGCTCAACGATATCACACGTAAATAATTTTTTAAATTTTGTCCGATAAACTAATGATGATTAAATTCTTATCACCAATAACGTGACAACGATTCACTCATCGCCACAGACACAATATTGATTATCGTCTGGGGCTAATTTAAATCGGATGGAATACGCCTATATATGATCGAGTGGTTTCCGTTTGATGTATCAGTTTGTATCGCAATCAATCAGCAATCGAACACGATGAGATTTCAAATCCTAACCATTGTGTTTTTCTTGGCGTTCTTTGGTAATATTCTCTCGATTTTGTTTCTATTTTGAATCGCATTTTAATGCAAATTCTCTTACTCGAACAGGTTCCCATCGGACATTGGGTTCTGTGATTCGACAGACCACAGAGGAGCCCACGACGGAGTCCAGCAACGTGGTGGATAAAATAGCGGATAAGGTAAAAGAGTTGGTGGTTGGGGATGAGTCGGAGTCAACGGATCCTGACGCCTCCCCTTCTGAGACGACTCCTGCACCGATTACTGAGGAATCCTTTACAACGAATCGAACCCCGAAAGCAAAGTCTTCATCAACCCCGAAGCCGAGGTCTTCA
Source organism: Coelopa frigida (assembly GCA_017309665.1). Taxonomy (NCBI): domain Eukaryota; kingdom Metazoa; phylum Arthropoda; class Insecta; order Diptera; family Coelopidae; genus Coelopa; species Coelopa frigida. The sequence goes on from CM029564.1 coordinate 26,509,279, forward strand.
TTAACCACTGAGGCGACGTCTCTAGCAATTCCTGAGGCGACTTCTCCATCGACTCCTAAGCAGAAGTCTACAGAGATCCCTGAAACGACTTCTTCAGAGATCCCTGAGGCGAATTCTGCAGAAATTCCTGAGGTAGAGTCTCCAGAGGTTCCTGAGGCGACTTCTTCAGAGATTCCTGAGGCGACTTCTGCAGAGATTCCTAAGGTAGAGTCTCCAGAACTTCCTGACGCGACTTCTCCAGAGATTACTGAGGCGACTTCTCCAGAGGTTCCTGAGGTGACTTCTGCAGAGATTCCTGAGGTAGAATCTCCAGAGATTCCGCACGCGTCTTCTGCAGAGATTCCTGAGGTAGAATCTCCAGAGATTCCGCACGCGACTTCTGCAGAGATTCCTGAGGTAGAATCTCCAGAGATTCCGCACGCGACTTCTGCAGAGATTCCTGAGGTAGAATCTCCAGAGATTCCTGAGGGGAATTCTGCAGAGATTCCTGACGCAACTTCTCCATCGACTCCTAAAATAAAGTCTCCACCGACTCCTAAGCTGATGTCTACAGAGGCACCTGATGCGACTTCTGCAGAGATCCCTGAAGCGACTTCCGCAGAGATTCCTGAAGCGGATTCTTTAGAGACGCCTGAAGCGACTTCTGCAGAAATTCCTGAGGCGACTTCTTCAGAGATTCCTGAGGCGAATTCTGCAGAGATTCCTGATGTAGAGTCTCCAGAAATTCCTGAGAAGAATTCTGCAGAGATTCCAGACGCGACTTCTCCATCAACTCCTAAACTGAAGTCCTCATCGACTCCTAAGCTAAAGACTCCTTTGACTCCTGAGGCGACATCTCCATCAACTCCTGTCAAATCCGCTTCGACCGTCTCAGAGGTGATTCCTGAGGCGACCTCTACAGAAATTCCTGAGGCGACTTCTCCTGAAATTCCAGATGTGACGTCTCCATCAACGCCTAAGAAAAAGTCTAAATCGACTCCCAAGCTTAACTCTACTGAGATTCCAGAGGCGATCACTCCATCGGCTCCAGAGGAAACCTCACCTTCATCTAAATTATCCAAAACCACAACAAGTAAACCTCCGACTCCAATCTCTACAATTGATGAAGGTGAATTCATCATTAAATCAATTTCCGACGATGAGTAGGTTGTTTGTTTGAGCTTCATAAAATTTTATATATACTTATCATGTAAATTTTATATATTTTGAAACATTTTAGTAAATAAAATATCATCAGTTTTTAAATATTGGTCTTTGAATAATTTTTAATGTGTGTACTCATCTATGTAAGGATAAGTATACACATATTTTTTTTATCAGCACCTTCTCTTGAAGCGATATCCATCTATCTGATTGTGAAATACTGATTTATAATCTTTGTTTCATTACTTCCATATACATAAGTTAATCAGTCAACTGAGACGCTTACTCTACCTATATTATCTATAGTACTGAATGGACTCTATAACAACTATATATGAAAGATATATTGATATGTGTATCAGTTATATCAAAGGTATATATATAATATTATATCACCCCTCCCCATATAATTTAAAAATTTTTATAAAACAATTTAGCTTTGTATATAAATAGGATTTAAATTTTGTAAATTCTTTTTCGATGACAAATGAAATAATTCAACAATTTCACTAGTTATTTATTTCCTTATTTAAATAAAATGTAGTCTTTTTTGTTTGAATTTCTTATAAACAAAAATAAAGACAAATAAATAAATATATGTAAATAAATAAATATAAATCAAAGAGTTACCATTTCAATATTTAAAAGTTTAGAGCTTGCGTTTCAAAAAATTAAGTAAAGAATTTTTGGAATTTGTCCAAAGAAGTGTAAGGTATATACATGAGATTATGGGAAAATAAAAAAAGTATACTAAGCATACGGAATATAGGTTAAAACTATAATTCCCACAATCAATAGTTCCATGGACTTATCGAGTAGACAAAAATTAATCAACCAGACACATTATTCATAGTCGATAAATTCTATTCCAAATACCTGAGCCTCACGAAACCCACGATACGAAGACGCAATTATTGTCTTATCAGGTGGTACGTGGTTTATTCAACTTCGTTCGGTTGTAGGAAATATGCATAAATATTTCTATAATTATGAGAAATGAAAGTGTTATTCTAGTCGTCAGGTCGGTGTAGACAAACCACGATGAGACAGCTGCAATTGGTGAATCTCCTGTTGGTGCTTCTTGGTGAGATTCTTCCCTAATATATCAATATAGTATAGTTATTAACCCCTATATACCCTTGGCAGCATTGCAACAAGCGCACGCCATATTCTTCAAGGACTTTGGTAAACTCTTTCCGAAGCTTCCGAAATTGCCGAAGCTGAAGCTGGATTTTGAATCTACTGAAGAAGGCGAAGCGTCCGACGAGGACGTGCTAAAGGTGCTCAAGGATGGCTCGGACAAGTGGATGAAGGACGCATTCCAGAAGCCGAAGAAACCCTTCAAGAACCTATTCGACCTGTGGGGTGATAAGTCCGAGGAGAAGGAGGCGTTCATCGATGCCAAGAAGGATTACTATGACGACAAGAAGGACATCTTCGCCGACAAGAAGGAGCTTTACGCGGAGAAGAAAGACGAGATCGATGATAAAATCAAGGCCTTCTTCACCGACAAGAAGTTGGTCAAGGAACTCTTCACCGAGATGAAGGACAAGTTCGATGAGAAGGATGCCTACATCAAGGAGAAACTGGATGAGAAATTCGACGCCAAGGACGATTGTAATTGTGATGACAAGAAAAAGCTCGTGGTCGTAGATCACGACGATCCCTGTTCGGATGAAAAGGATGGAATAAGGTATTTCACCTAACTCCCCTCAGTGTGGTGAATTTTGAAAGAATTTGGAGAATTGCGTATAATACTGTTTTGATTAAATTAAATTACTTTTAAGTTTTTTTTGTTTTGATTTCTTTCTGTTTAATTTTTTTTAATTCCATTTATGTATTTCATGATTTTTTACATTTTTCTTCATACTGTTTAGTTTTATTTCATAATTTTTTTTTAAATTTTGATTTCTATTAAGAATTTTGTTCTTATTTTTAATTATTTATTTTAAATATTTAAATAAATTTAATTATTAATTTAAATATATGTATTCTTCAATTATTTACCGCATTTATGTTAATTTCTTTTAATTTATTTCCTCTTATGCCACCACATTTTTCATCTCTATGATCAATATTAAAACATGTCCGCCTAATTAATTAGTGTAGACTTTCGCTGATCTCTCCAAAATGAGAAATTGCTTTGCGAAATCTGGGGGAAACAGGAAATTTATGCGTTTCCTTTTAATTGAGTTTTAATAAAATTTCAACCCTCACGATGTTGATTTTCAATGAACCACGCCTCCGAAATCTTGGCGACTTGATGGGGGAGAAAGGTATCTTCTCTCACACACATACACACAGACCGTCACACATTTCACAGTCACATTTGCATACAAATTGGAAATTTTCATATTTCTTTTCATGGAGACATTTATTTGTTTTCGAAATTCGAACTCGCATTGGGTTCTATTTGAAAAATGAATGAATAAATGGATGGATGAATGACAAGGTATATATACAACAATGACAAAATGAACAACAAAATCATAATCATCAATGTCAAAGTAATGACGTATTGTTGTCATATTTATCTGGTATTTTCATAGAGATGACGAGGGATCAGAACATGAAAGAGCTTTTAAAATGTGGTGAAAAGGAGAGGAGAGAGAGATTGTAGAAGTTTCTCTGGGATGGGAGGCATGGGTGGAGAGTTAAAGGTGAAGAATCGAAGAGTGTAGAGTTATATATAAAGAAAAAAGTGGAGAGTTCGATATCTACGAATATTAAATAAAATATAAGATTAAATTTTCCATCAATACCTTTCGAATATTCTGAATTATTCTGTTGTCTTGAAGACTAAAACATGACCAAATGTATTTTCCAATTCGTGTAGATTTCCTGCATTCTCCATAAATCCGACCATTAGATGGAATGGAATTATATATAAAAAACACACACACACTGAGACACGGAAATAGAAGCAATATTTAGCAAAGGAGGAAAAGCTTTTCCTGTTCGATGTCAATCAAAGGATGAAAGAAGGGTGTGAGTGAGATAGAGAGAGAGAGGGTAATAGAAAGGGTGTGGGGTGTAGCTCACCACACATAAGAGTCCCTGCATGGATGGTGGCAACCCTGGACAGCTCATTATAAATGCACTCGACTCGAAGGGATGCCAACATATAGAAAATTAAATTCAATTGTGTGACAAGTTAATCCGAGGCTTCAAACAGCACTCGGAGATGGCGAGAGACGAAACGCTATCTCTTTCATACACTCACTCACTCTTAAATCTTATTATCTTTCTCTCTCATACTCGCTCACACTCTCTTACTCACTATCTCACTCTTCCCATTCTCTCTCATTCTTCCTTTCCCTGTTACACTCAACCCAGAACACGCCATACATTCACCACGATACACCCTCCACCGCCCATCCCTCGACCACGCCCACTCGACACACCTCGGTCCTTTCGATACGACGCCGAGTCCTGCACCGTCTGCTGCTTCTTCCCCTTCTCCTTCTTCTACTCCTGCTCTACCGCTGTCGCCTGTCTCTTTGTTCTTCATCAATTATGCATTACGCAGACTTATTTAAAATGTTGCAGCATCCTTAATTCAATTCCACTCATGCTCACGATAGCGAATCCCACTCTTTCCCTTTTTGTCTCCCTCTTTTCCAATTTCCTCTCTCTTTTTCTTTTCCACATCTCCCCCATTACTTTCTCTTTTTGCCTTCCCCATCTCTCTCTCTCCCCATATTCATCTGATGAACTTAAACATATTCTTCTGATCTGTTTCGCTTTCATTTTTTTTTTAGTTTTTCTTCAACTTCTTTCCTTTCTTCTTTCATTATTTCCTCTTTTCTTCTTACTCTTCTTTTCTTCTGCGCCTCTTCTCTCCTCTTTCTGAATGTTTCGATATTACAATAACAACAACAGAATCCCATCACGTGTGAGGTCCTTTGTGAATTAAGGGTTGTTTTTGTTTCTGATTTGAAGAACACTTTGAATATTCGTTAAGAACCTGCGGCCGGATGTGGCATCAAATGTCAATCAATGTGTCAATTCATCAGTCTGTCGATCAATGACGCTCTCGATTTGTACAAAAAAAATTTAATTGATGCACAATGGTGGGCTTTGGCAGAGAGGGGGCGTGGCAGGGGTTGCTTTAGGGTTTTCGAACACACGGCACGTGCTTTAAAGTAAATTTTAGAAAACAATATACTTCAATTAAAGGAGTCTGCGTGTGTGCGGTTAGTTTGCGGTAAGCAAGGGAGGAGGGGACGGAGAAGAGGAAGAAGAAAAAGTCGGAGGAGGGGTCTGAGAAGGGCACAGAGGACATCAGATAATTAAGTTGATGTGAACAAAATTTTAATTTTTTAATTTACTTATAGAGTAGAAGGTGGACATAAAACGACATAAAAATATAGGGTCAAGAATAAAATTGTATATATTCGAAGGAAGATCGAGGTGTTAAATGATATTTTAAGAATTTTAAATAATAAGTAAAATATTACTAAACATATATAAAAAACTGTGTTTAATTGATTAATTACTGAATAATTTTTTAAACTGAAAATTTCTGTTTTTGACAATAATTCTAAAAATAAAAATTTCTTTATAAATGCATCTAAAACGTAAAATTGTATAATAATTAATTAATTTCAGTAATAAACAATTATTTTATATCATTGCGCTTTTTTTGAATTTTTTAATAAAATTCTAAAATTTCTACATGTTATTAAATATAAATATGAAACGAAAAATTTAATAAGTAAACTTATTTCTATTTCTACTATGAGGTAAAATTTATCAAAATTCTATAAAAAAAGATTGAAGATCTACATAAAGGAATTGATTTAATTTAATTTAAAAACTCAATCAAATCTAAAGAGTCCAATTTCAATGACAATGCTTCAATAATTACACGCTGCACCCTGTATAGTAATTGATATTGTCAAGTATTATCATTCAAATCCAAGGTAAATACTGACTTCGACTCCGAGATAAGGATCAACTTCGGAGTTGCGGAGATTTTTTTCAGATTTATTTGAAAATTTCCGCTCACGTAACGCACGCACTGGGCGAGGTCACGTGATGCGATGTGACGTGGGGTACTCATTAGTATTTCTGTCACCAAACTGAAACTGTTAATTTTTTCCATCTCCCTCGTTCTCTTTCCATCTCCCTCATTCTCTTTCTATCTCCTTCTTTCCCTGTCTCATTTTCTCTGAACATTTCAATGAGTTTCGAACTTGTTTTCACATAAAAGTCACATAAAGTAAATAAGTTTGATTGTCGACCCATCCACCTTGAGAGGGATGGAGGAGAGAGTGAAAGAAGAGGGAGAGTGAAAGAGAGGCCAGATGAGGATCCAACTTTTCATAATTAACAGGTTCCATGGTCGAAACTCTGGACCAACTGTCTGGACCCCAAAAAACAAAGCCATGTTTGGAACAAAGGACTAGACAAAGAGAGGGAGTGAAAGAGAGTGGAGTGAAAGAGAGGGGGGAAAACGAAAGAGAAGGAAGGGAAGTGAACGAAATCGTGGTTAATGAAGTCGTGCGTAAATCGAAATCCACCACAGAATGCGTGCAACAACAACAACAACAATAACAACAACGACAAATCAACAGCGTCCAGAATGCGAGGTGAAAAAGTCTCGTGCGTGACTCAGTTGATGAATCATCAATGCGGTGAGTGAGTGAGAAGGAGAGGAAAGAGGAGAGGAAAGGAGAAGGAAGAGGATGCGAGAGAGAGAGGGGGAGGAAAAAGTGGGAGTGAGCGAGAGGGAACTCCATAGCAGAGCTTATTATATACGCACAAACACAATAAATGTCAAATTGAAATTGACATGATGCGGCTGACAGAAGGACGAATGGACTGAGAGAGAGAGAGAGAGAGACAGATGGATGGAGAGACCGACGAAGTCAAGAGAGGAGGATTTTGAGGGAAGCATAGAAAAATTAATTCCAAAGGGACAACTCGACAGCCGACAGCCGACATCCGCCAAAAGCCTGTCGATTGCGAACGTGACGCCATCAGACAGACAGTTGGGCTTAGGGAGCTTTGTCATGGAACCTGCTGTCCTCAAGTGCTCTTTTAAAGATATGATGACAGTCTTTTAAAGAAGTTTAATAATTTTGAAAATATCTAAAAATTAGTTGAAAAATATATTTTTTGAGAATTATTTTGTAATTAAATTTTTAGTATTTATTTCATGTTTTAATTTTAAAATTTTGTATTTTGAAATATATTTTTTGTTGAATATAAATTTTTTTTTTCAAATTATTTTTTTTTAATTTTTTACTTTCTAATTGTTTATTTCCAAATTTTTATTTTCAAATTTTTTATTTTCCAATTTTTTTTTTCAAATTTCAAATTCAAAATTATTATTGTCAAATTTTGAATTTTTGAAATTTATTATTACATTACAATTCAATGTTTTTAGGACAGATTTTAATTTTAAATTAAACCTTTTTAAATCATTTTCCACTAAGTGGTTGATTTCTATAATGATTTTTTTCACCTTCATTTTATTTTGATTTAACTGTATTTTTTCGAAATTATTTTTTTATTTATAGATTTATTTTCACCCTCTCTCACACCTCATATGAGGATCTACTTTTCCAGAGAAATTGTTGGTTTCCCTTTGGGGAGAAAATGGCTTCCGTTGTGACTTCTGTCAATTGCCGCTGATTTCCGTTTCCGGGAGATGAGACTTCAAATACTGCGGGAGGGAGGGAGAGAAAGAAATATAGAAAGAGTGGGAGAGAGTTAGAGAGAAAGACACGGAGAGACAGACAGATTGGAACAACATCGAAGGAAAACCCAACAACAATTAATAAGGAAACAACAAATAGCAACAACAGAGAAATAGAGCAATAACAAAAGAGAGACAGCAACCGATGGAGCAGCAACAAGAACAACAATCGAAAAAGACAACAACATGAAAGGCTTCCAGAACAAAAACCACGTCAACTGCATTAGCTAAATTCACAATAGAGACAACAACATCAACAAAAATAACAACAACCACAGTGTGAACAACACAAATAACAACAATAACTACAAAAACAATATCTATAGTAGGCCCAACAAAAAAAAAAAAAAAACAATTTCTATACAGCAGCAACAAAAATATTTGCAGTGGCAACAAAATCAAAAATACGAGCTACCACAAAAATAATAACAACAACAAAAACAAAAATAGCAACAACAACAACGATCACCACTTGCCTTCACATAATAATTTCCTGTTCAATGAGCAATTACATCAATCCACCGCCAGACGTCGCACGGAGTGAGAACCGAAATTTCGTAGACATTGAAAAAAGGGGCGACGAACAAAGATAGAAAGGGAGACGGAGAATGGAAAAGGGGAGTGAAAAGGGCAGTGAAAAGGGGAGTGATAGAGGATGTGAAATAGTGTGAGAGAGAGAGAGAGAGAGGCGGAGAAATCTATTGAATGTGGCAACGCTGTGGAAATTATGAACGAAACTGTGAATGTGGCCAATGATGACATATGACGATGGCGATGCCGATGACGTTGCCAATGGTTGCGACAAAAAGTCATTTGTTGTTGTTGTTGTTTTTATTGTTATTGGTACTGCAAAACAAATGGCAGACACCATGTTTTTGTTGTTGTTGTCATTGTTATTGCCATTGCTATTGTTGCTACCGATGTTGGGTTTTGACGATGATTCAGACGATGCATCGTCTGTTGGTGTTGACGTTGTAATTGTTGTTGTACTCTTGTTGTAATTGTTATTGTGATTTTTGTTGTTTTTGTTAACCTTCTTGTTGTTGTTGATGATACCTCATTTCTTGTTGTTAGTTGTTGTTTGTTATTGATGCTCTTCTTATTGTTGTTGTTGTTATATTCGTTCCCATTGTCAACGTCGTTGTCATTGTCGATGTTGTTGTTGTCGCTGTTGTTTTTGTAATTGTTGTCATTTTCATTATCAGTGTTGTTATTTTTGTTGTTGTTGTTTTTGTAATTGTTGTTATATTTGTTGTTGCTTTTGTTGTTTCTACTGCCGACCAGACGACAAACGACGACGCCGAGATAATTGAGTTATTCCACGCCTTTTCAACTCCACTTTCATCTCCTTCTCTTTTCTCCTTTCCTCCTTTCTCCTCTCGACTTTTCACTCTTCTTCAATCCCCTCCTCGCCCCTCTTATCTTCTCTCCTCTTCTGTCTCTCTCTCTCCTCACTCCTTTCCACCTCATTCCTCAGCATCATCACAATCTGGACGAAATATTGTAACAGCAGTGAGTAAAAGAGATGGAGGGAGAGAGTGAGTGAATGAATGAGAGATGTGAAGTGCTGCGATCTCTGTAATAGGCTTAGGGAGGCCGACACGCCCTTTCTTTCCCCACACTCTTTCCAACACTCCCTTTCCCCTTTTGACTTTAACGTTCGATTCAACGATCCATCACAAATGCATCGAAATTATGTGAGCGCAATTTGCAGTTGGGAACACTTGAATCGGGGGAGTGGGAGGGTGGAGTGGATAGAAGAGGACACACTGAATGACTCTCGCTACCGCTCTCACTCTTCCAATACCCTTGGTCACTTTCTCTTTCTCCATATGTCCATCTGGACTGCATTGATTGATTGATTGAATGCTGTCGCCATCGGTTGTGTTTAATTGAAAAAGTTTTTGTTATTATTGTTATTATTTTATGGAAAAAAATTTGTCGAATTTTATTATCATGATGGTAGTTTGGTATTTTTTTTATTATTTTTATTTATTTATTGATTATTTATTATTATTTTATTATTGTGTTTTTTTCAAAGGTTGTTCTTTAATTCCATTTAATTTGTTTTTTTGAAATTTATTAATTAACCGATTAAGACTTGAAGAAACTTATTTAAATAAAAATGTAATTACTTTTTAATTTACTTTTACAAACTAATTAGATTATTTTTTTTAATTTGAATTATTTTTTGTCAATGTATATTTATTTTTTGATTATTTTATACGAAACGTAATTTTCTAATTTACTAATAGAGGAAACTCTATTTACGTAATTATTTTATATTTTATATTTTTTAAAATTTTCAAATTTCAATTTTTATTTTCAATTATTTTATAAAAAAATAATTGAATTCAAATTTTTTATTTGTATTCAATAATTTTTTGTATTGCGTTGAATATATTTTCATAAAATACTCACTTTTTCTTTATTTACTCAATCCATCTATATCAGACAATAATAAATAATTCAGGCAATAATAAATTTACATTTTTTCCCGAATTCTCAATCGTTCCACCTTTTTGACAAATACACTTTTATATTTCCTTCACAATTTCTATAGATCTCCGAACTCTTTCTAGCACTTCCTATCTCTTTCCTCTTTCCTTTGCCTTAACACTTTCACTACATCATCACCTCCAAAAGTCGAATCCATGGACAACTAAAGCAGACATTTTATCTACTCTTTTCAAAACGGACATCTTCAGACGAACACACAAAAATGTCCACATATGTGTGAATACGTGTGTTTAACTATATATATATATGTCTATGGCTCAGTATATATTTATTTCTATATAACATATGTTTTGCCTTACACAGTATATCGGACTATAAATCCTCGTGACGACATGTGGATTTTCTTTCTCCACATGTCGTTTCTCTTTCTTCTTGTCTATATCCCTTTCTCTTCACCTTTGTCTCTATATCCCTTTCTCTTCGCCTATCTCTCTATATCTCTTTCACTTTATCTATCTATCTCTTTCTATCACTATCACTTAACCCTTAGCATCAGCTGTTGACTTTTGCTTGATATTATAGTTGTTGCTATTATACGATGATGATAATGATGTTTTTGTAGTTGTCTGAATGATTTTGCTCTGGATTATCCATGTATTGTTGTTGCTATATTCTCACCCATAAACATGTTCAGGGAACACGTGGTGACTCTCTCCTTCTCCCTCACTCACTCACTCTCTTCCTCTTTCTCGTTTATTTTTCACCCTCACGTACAAAATAATTATAGCGCAAATACGTGCTCAGAATGGGGCAACACTTGGCGCCATTCGCGACCCCCACCGAATCTCCATACATGCCACATGCATCCCCTCCAGCAACAACAAAGCAACCAAGAAGACGAAGTCGATGAAGTAGGAGAACTCGAAGAAGATGTAGAAGTAGTAAAAGAAGAAGAAGAAGACATTGAAAGAATCAACATGGCGACGTAAACTTCCGTAAAAGTTCTGTAACTCCGGTTGTCAAATGTTGCCGACTTTTATTTCGAGATTAAGACGCCGTCTGCTACCAAAAGAAACCCCCCGTTGAAGGGGGCCAAAAAGGGGGATGCGTCGAGCCTAATGAAGATTTCATGCCGACGGAGAAGGGGCAACACTGGGAAGAAGTTATGTCAAAGGCTTTTGAAGAATGATTTTCTTCAAACACGACTTTTTTGGAAAATTATCCTCTAGAAATATTTATTGAATTGAATATTGAAAATGTTTTTTTTTTCTTTGATCATTTTCTATAAAAAACAGACTTTTCCTCCCAATTTTCTTTCAGTGTCTCCATTTTCATCCAAATCTCTCTCTTTTTTCCCCCCTCTTGTGAAGAAACTAATTTTCACGTCCTCGTTTGCTAATTTTTTGCCACTGAGCCTAATTTCAGCCTCATGTAGCCACGCCCCATTCCCCTCCTTCCTCACCACGCCCACGTGACATGTCGATGGCTGAAGTCATCTGTGGCAACATGGGATTTTCCTCAACATCTGGCAGCATCTCAGCCAACGACTCATCAAAGAAACTTTCAGACGAAATATTGTCAGAGTGAGGGAGGGGAAGTGATGAGAGAGTGAGTGAGAGAGAGAGAGAGAGAGAGAGAGGAAGAGATGACCCTTTGACAATTAAATATCAAAAATTTAAGAAAAAATAAGAAAAATAGACAAAATTATTAACAATAAAAAATAACAAATTGAGATATTGAAGAGAAAAAAAACATAGAAAATGTTGAGGAAATTCAGAGTGAAGAGAAATATAAACAGAAAAGTGTTCAGAAGAGAAATGAACAAGAATAGAGAGAAATATAAGAAAATAATATGAAGTGAAAAACATGAAGAAATTGCATAAAATCCATGCAATTTACAAATTGTAGAAATATAAATTAAAGTCAAAAAATGCAAGATGTATTTAAGAGAAAACAAAAGTGAAATTGATAGAATCAAAGATAACAGAAAAAATCACAGAGAGTTCTTAGACTTAATAGAAAAATTCTGATCTGTAGAAATCAAAAGGAAATTAAAAGAGATTCAAAATAATAAAAAAAATTGAAGAGAAAGTTCAAAACAATTCAAAGAAATCCCTGAAAAGGATCGAAAAAATAATCTCTCATCGAGACGAATTTAAGTTTCATCTTCACTTCGACTTCACTTCCAAGAGTTTCACTTTTCACTCCCACCGAGACGAGTTCAACATCATCAGAACGAGATAGAGATAGCTAGACGTGATACTTCACTTCCATCCCACTCGCTCCAAAAAAAAAAAAAAAGAATGAGGAAAAATAACTTTCACCGTTAAAGAGAGAAACGTCGAAGAAAGGGTTTTCAACCATTGACAGGAGAGAAGAAGACGGTTTGAGTAGAGGTGGAAGAGAAAGAGGAAACAGAGGGAGAGAGAGAAACATGACGACAAAGGGAGAAAGAGTGAGGAAGAGAGAGAAGAAGTGAAATGGACACAGAGAACGAGACAGGGCGAACGAAAGTTGAATGAAACTTTTCGACATCCTACGCCAATAGTTAGTACCGAAAGAGAGAGAGTAGCAAAAAGTTGAATTTTTTTTCTCTGTTTTTCTTGGCAACATGTCAACTGGCGATGACGGCGATAATGGAGGGGGGCGTAGGCGATGGAGGGGGCGTGGCAACGAACGGTGAGAAGTTTCCAAAGTTGGCGAAGGTAAATGAAGGATGAGCGGGAAAAATCGTGATAAAGGAAAATACCGTGAAATTGAAGGAAAGTGGAGAAGCAATAGAAAGCCATGAGCATAAAAAGACGATGAGAAGACAAAGAGATAATAACGAGTAAAAAGGGTATAAAGGGGAACAAAAGGATAACTAAAAAAAGAAAAAATTAAATAAATGAAATTCCTGTAGAAAAGGGATCAATAAGGAACAAAAGAAGTAAATCAAAATACTACTGTATTTTGTAAAGTTAGAAAAAAAATTTAAAAAAGGAAAGAAAATGTTTAGAAAAAGTAGAAAAATAAGAAAAAGAAGTGAATTTTCAAAGATGTTAATCAAAACTCAGAAAAAGTGAGGAACGAACGAAGGAAAAAATTCGGAAGAACAACAGAGAGACAGAAAGGATAACACAGCATGCGAAATCCCCTGTAGATTTCTCATTCGATGACTGCTCGAATCCCCAGCTTCGAAATCCTTCATTCTCCTCGAAATCCTTCAGCTTTGAAATCCTTCCTTTTTCTCAAAATCCTGCTTCTTGAAATCCTTCAGCTTCAAAACCCTTCGTCTTCTTCAAAAAAAAATGTCATTCTCTTCAAAAAAAAAATGTCGATTTCTTTTCGAAATCCATCAAAAGTGAGCCAAAGTGGTTTCCGGCATCGAACGTGTTGGACCCCATGGGGCGACCATCAGGCGAACGACACCGCTTTACATTCCCACCATCTGGTCACCCTATTGTGACTCAGACGACTCGCTTCGTCTCACTTCATCTCAGCTCGTCTCACTTCGACCCATCTCTCTTCGTCTCGGCTCGTGTCCTCGTCTGAATGGCGTTTAATTAAAGCAAGCGTGATGGCAAAGTACAATGAAGCCTCCTCACCTTCCGCCACCTTTGTAATCCCAAACTCAGTGTCTCTCTATCTCTCTCACCCTCTACTACTTTCTCCCTTTCATACTTAATCCTTCCGCCGAACAATGGCCTAAGGATGAGGGGTAATAGGATGAGGTGAAGTCGCAGGACCTCCTGTTGTTTGTTGCATAATTACATTTCGATTGTAATTCAATTCGCAAAAACAAATCCGATTTTGTTGCTTTGTTCTGGCGGGTTTTGTTGTCATTGTCATTGTTGTTGTTGTCATGTTGTTGTTGTTGTCAACCAACCACTTTCAACTCCTTTTCCACTCTTTCTCCTCCTCCTCTTTCTCTTTGGAGTTTTCTTCTCGTGTCACTTCCAAGGATATTTTCATCGTTCACTTTTCAATTCGAGATGCATTTCCACTTCATCCAACAGAACCGAATCGTATTCTTCTTATTCACCTTTAGCTCTTCCTCTTCTACTTTACATCTTCCTTTCTCTCTCTGTTTTTCTCCATTCACTTCACTTCATTTTCTCTCTGTCTCTCTCTTTGTATGTGTTCTTTTCACTTCACTCTCAGGTTGCGTTGGAAAATTTAACATGAAATTTAATTAAATGCAAATGAAGACGAGTCTCGCCAAAGGACGATGGAGAATCGAAGGAGAAGATTCAAGGCAAAGAAGGAGATTCAAGTCGAAGAAGAAGAAGGTTTTCCTACGCGAGCAAACGTCGGCCAATGAGAAATTTTAATTGCAGACTTTTAGGCGCTGAAAGAAACATTTGATAACATGAAATTAAAGAAGTCGACTCATGAAGGGAGAAGAAAACGAGTGAAAGGTAGGTAGAGAAAGGGTAATCAAGGAGGTAAAAGGGAGAGAGAGAAAGAGTAATGAACGAAGTAAGAGAGAGATGGAGCGACTCTTCTTTAAGCTCATTAAACACCCACTAATGCCGCCCAACTCCTTCTCTTTTTCCTCCTCCAAACCCTTCTTAAATCCTTCGCCACCCTCGTTGAAATTGTTGAAGAAAAATCAATACCGACCCCGCCCCCTGCCTGCCTGCCCTCAAAAGGTGTTGACGCCCCATCCACACACCAGGCACCCTTGGCTAATTTTATTAATGTTGCCAATTAATAGTTGGCACAAGTAATGGCCGGCGCAGTTGGCAACGCCAGGCCCCCGTTCGAACTGAACTCCGACACTTGGAACTTGAGAAGAAATATTCGAGCATTTAAATGGCATCCGGTACCAGTTGCACCTTGGGCTTGGGGGCGTGGCACACAATGGGAAAATGAGAGAGAGGGAGTGACAGAATGAAGGAGTGAGGTAAAGAAAAAAGGTGAGAGCGAGAGTAAGAGGGGTTGTTAATAACCAGTTTTTGAAGCATCTTAATTTATAATTATGCTCGTTGAGACTTTTATGCGAGTTTCACTGGGGTTGAGGTGAAGGGCACGGGCAAAAGGAGCTTGAAATTAGGGTTGAATGTGAGAGAGAAAGAAGGAGACAGAGTGATGGAGATAGAGGGGTCAAATTTAAGAGGTGAAATATGACGAAATTAATTGGAAATAAATGTTTCGAAAAAGTCTCTCAGGAGATTCAATTCTTTAACAACTTTAAACAGCTCCCTGGATAGAGGGAAAATGATTTATGTAATTTTTTAACTTAATACTTTTTTAAAAATATTTTTCTGTCAAAAAGTAGGCAATGTAATTTTTTAAAAATTCTTTTAAATAACATTTATTGAGTTCCCAGAAATTTCACAGGTTTATTTAAATTGAAAGGTGTTCTAAATATATAAATTTTGTATATTATTTCCATTCATTCGAAATATATTTTCACCCAGAAATATATTTTTCTCTCTTTGCCCATCCGCCCAAAAATATGCAATTTCAAATTTTCAAGAATCCTTCACAGCTCCTCCTCTAATCATGAGCTCCATGGCAAAAGCTGGTTGTGAAGCAAGGCGAGGATTAGGAGAAGAACTCTTCTCCAAGTCGAGCAGATTTTTCGACTTAATTACAATTTGGCAAGCATACTTTCGGGCGTTTCAACAGCCACAAACATCAAAAAGCACCGCGAACACTTTCAACTCTCACCACTGACTGACGACTGAGGGTTATATAAATTTCTTGGGAGAGGAATGAGGAGGAAAATGAGATTTTCCTCGTTTTTAGGTTGCAATCTTTTAAAATTTCTGACAATTCAATTTGTGGCTTCTCAGCCACGAAAGGTTTCTCTCGAGGGGAATCGGAAATGGAGAGAGAGAGAATGAAAGGAGAGGGTGAAGAACGAGATGGAGATACCTTAAACAACAAGGTGTAACAAATATGAAAATCTTGTGATAACAATAAAAAGTAAACAAGCAAAACAAACGAGGGGAGCAACAAAAGCAAGAAAAGAAACAACAAGAGATGGAGAAGGAAGGAAAGAGATGAAGAAAGAAAGAAAGATAGGGCGGGAGGAGATGAAGAAAGGAAGGGCGATGAAGGAAGAAGGAGAGCTGTAGAGACAAAGAAATGGAAAGACATTGAGTTCATGGTCGCAAAGACGAAGTGGGAGGATAAAAAAAAATGCTCATAAATGAAGGAGAAAAAACAAATTCCCAAAAGTAACTTTCGACCGGGGGAAACAATAGCATGAAGAATAATAACAAAAACACACTGAATAATAAAAACAACAACATTCTAAACACTGACAAACAGAAGCCGCCAGCCGAAAGGTGCAAAACAATCTCCCTCTCTCGCTCATTTCTAGCAAGGACACGGCGCACGGGACTCAGCCAAACCGGAACGAACCCAAGACGAGACCTGGATATGGGGATGAGGATGATAAATTGTATGAGAGGGGGAGATGGATGAGGAAGGAGGGAATGAGAAGAAGGAGAGATGGATAAAAAGGAGGGAGTGAGAAGAAGTAGAGATGAATAAAAAGGAGAGAGTGAAAAAGATGGAGGGAGAGATGAAGTAGAGCTGATGGGTTGAACCTCTGAGAACTTTGGCCACAACGAGCCCGCAAAGTAATTATTAAAAAAAAAATATATATTTTTTCAAGTAGTTCGAAAATAAGCTTAAAATCTTGATATCTCTAACCGTTTAGCCTGTAGAGGTGATGAAATGTTTCTTCTTTAAAATCCGACTCCGTGGTGCTAGAAAATCCAACTGGGGCTTAAATAAAAGAAAACCTATCCCAACCTTTCGCTAAATATACATAAAAAATAAATGTAAAAAAAGTTTCATATTGAAAAAATTAAAAACATCTGAATTTTTATTCCTTAAAAATACGTTTGGGCTAAATTTGCCCAAAAATACAGGATGAGGGTTAAATCGTTTGGTGCCGCTGGGTTGTCGCTGAATTTTTATTTATTTCTCTTTTTTTATTTCTTCCTGCCTGTTGTTACAAAGGTAGGCTATTTCAAGGAACGGAAGCATCTCTGGAGGGGAGGAGAAGTGAGGTGGGGAGTCTGTTCCCTGGTTCCAGACATTCCTGTTTCCATTCATGGTTCCGTGGATTTTCTCCTTCCTTCTTTTGGTTATGAAAAATTTATAAAAATTTGAAGAATTCATGCGAAGTTCCTGAAGCAACAATCGAAAGTCGGGCGAAGGGAGATGAGAATAGTGAAAGGGGTGTGAAGGAGGGTGAATGAAGGGGGTTAAAGGGGGTGACTCTCTTTAACATAGCCCCCCAAACGCCTTCCCCCACTCCTCTCCTTCACGAGGCTTCCCCGAAGTGGCGCTAAAAATGCAATTTACGAAAGTTGGGTGAAGGTTTTGGGTCGGGTGTTAAAATGGGGTGAAAGGGTGGAGAGTTCGAGGCGAAGAGAAGGAGATGAAGGGCTGAAGGTGAAGTTTGGCGATGAAGGAAGCGACGAGGTTGGGGATGAAACAAGGTCGAGGAAGTGGGAAGATTGAAGGTTGAGTGAGATTAAAGAAAAAGTGTAGGAGGCTGAAATATAGAAAACAGGTTGAGGAAACGAGAAGTCGAAGGAAGAAGTCGAAAGAGTGTGTCGAAATTTTGGAACAGTTGGGTGGAGAGAGGACGACGAAGAGACAGAAGAAAAGAGGATGAGAAGACGGAAGGAGTAGGAGGATTCAAGCGGAAGGAAAAATGTTGCAATCCCCCAATAATTCTCTCGATTACATTGCTTCTCTACCTCTCGCTCTCTATTATGAAGTGCCAACAGATGCTACCAGAGTATGAAAGAGTCGAGATGACATTGGTTACAAGGGTATGTTAAATAAAAAATATAAATAATTCATGGAATAAGAGATAAGAAAAATATACACAGAAATGAAAAATAAATTATAAATTTACAGAAATATAAGAAAGAAAAAAAGATAAGAATAAGAAGAAAATTAGTAAAGGAAGTAATAAAAGTATTTATAAAATTTTTATTTTTTTAGAATAAAATATTCATTAAGTATTTATAGAAAAACTGAATTGAATATATTATTTACAAAAAAAGAGAATTTAAATCATAATCATAAAATCATAAAAAAGAAATAAAATCATGAAAAATCACTCGACTTAAAATCAAATAAATAAGAATTTGTTTGAATGCAATGATTTTTTGACAAAATCAACAAGTGTAGAAAAAATAAAACAATATGGAAAACATATTCGAAAAGCACTTACAATTTTTTCAAAATGTATATTCACAAGAAATCAGAGGAAAAAACTTTACAAAAGAAGCAAGTAAAAACAAAATATAGAGTAAATTGTATTTTTAAACAATTTTCGCGAAGGGAAAAAATCATAAATAAAAAAGGAAAAAATAACTAAAAAAAACACGAAAAATTGCAGAGCGGAAACAAAAAACAAAAGAAGTTTCGAAGAGCGAAAAAAAATCACTCTACAAATTGCATTTTATACGTTTATAAATGCATTGCTTGGAAACAACAATAATAACAACACCAACAACAATAACAGTACAAACTATTCATAACTACAAATATGAGGCAACACAAGAAAAACAAAAAGAGCTATAAAAACAAAAGCAATAACGTGTGTAAATAAAGTGGAAAAAAAGGAGGACGGAGAAAAAAAGTGAAGGAAAAATAAAATTTGAAATTGTATTTTAAAGCGTGGGAGGAGAAGTGAAAGAAGAAGAAGAAGAAATTGGTGGAGAACAAGAGTGATGGAGATAGTCTGATAGTCAGAAAGAGAAAGAGGGAGATACAGAGAGAAGAAAGAGAGACATTGAGGGAAAAGAGAAAATATGAAAAATGTCAGAAACTGTCAGTTCGGCGCCATTTTATAAAGTAGAGCAACCAGAACAACAACAATAAAATAACAGTAATGAAAACATAAAGAAAAATAAGAAGAAAAACGAACAAAAAATAAGAAAGAAGAATATAAATAATAAAAGGAAAAATAAAACAAACAAAAAGGAAAAAACAAGAAAATAAGAAGAAAAACACAAAAATATAAAATTAAAAAAAAAACAATAAAAAAATGTACAAAAATAAACTAAAAAATTAAAATACAAAAAGAAGAATATAAAATAAAAAAAATTCAAATAACAAAAACTAAAACCTCAAGAATAAAACGACTTCTACTATAAACAACAACACAAAAAACAACAACAATAAAACAACCACAAAAATAAAAATAACAACAATAAGAATAAGGCCCAGAGATACAACAACCGCCATCATTTGGTCGACATCGAAGAATGTTGGGGAGAACAAGAAGAAGCTCGATAAACACACATGCACATAATACTATAACAAAAAAAATAACAATATAAAAAATAGGAAAAAAACATTGCAATAACAAAAATATGACAACAATAACCATAACAACAACAACACCAATAACTACAACAATACTCTTCTATAAGATAGGTATTAGAAAGGGCGGAGAAAGACGGAGACCGTCAGAGTGAGTGAAATATACAGAAATACTGTGAGAGAGCGAAAGAGAGAGAGAGACCGAAAGAGTGAGACAGAGTGACTTCAGTTCGTTCTTCTCGACGATTCTCATGCAATCTGAGAAATTTTATTAACGTTGCACGTACCGAGCAGTCATCGTCCAAATGTGTGCTTACACATGTGTGTGTGTGTGCATCAGTGTGAGTGAGGAGTGAGAATGTGTGTGAGTGAGGAGTAAGAGTGTATGTGTGTATGGATGAGGGTGTGAGAGTCGTTGTGTACGTGTTGCAGCTGTTTGTAAGTGTATTTGTGTAAATATTACATTTGTATCGTGCTAAATTGCTCGAGGCTCAAAACGTCGGAAGGAAAACGGAGAGAGAAACGGATTGGAGAGAGAGAAGG
This sequence comes from Coelopa frigida, assembly GCA_017309665.1. Lineage (NCBI taxonomy): Eukaryota > Metazoa > Arthropoda > Insecta > Diptera > Coelopidae > Coelopa > Coelopa frigida. The sequence goes on from CM029564.1 coordinate 26,529,422, forward strand.
AGGTAGAGTGATGAGAAAGAAGGAAAGGAGGGCGGAAGAGACGGTGAACGTAGAAAGACGAGAACGATTTGCGTTAATGTCAAAAATTTGCACATATGACAGCGAAGCCAGTCAGTGGTACCGAGTGTCAAAACGAACAGACAGAAAGAGAGGATGAGAGGGGCGAGGGAGAGAGAGAGAGAGAGGTAGAGAGGGAGAAAGATAGTAGGAGAGAGAGAAGGAAGGGGTTAAAAGAAAGAGTTACACAGAAAGATAGACAGACAGAGAGTGAGAATGACATGCAATCAGTTATGAGAGCTCGAAGGAAACCGTCAGAAAAAGTGGGAACGATTCATCAGACCGTCAAATCGTGTGACTGACGAAGCATGAGGGAGATGGACAGAAGAGAAGAGATGACGAGGATACAGAAAGAAACAGAGTGATAGAAAGACAAGGAGAACGAGAGATAGAAAGGCGAGGAGACAGAGAGACAGACATACATCAGACTGACAGAAAAGTTATGGCTACTTGAAAGCGACAGATGGAAAAACTCTTCAAAAGATCGAATGGATATTTACAGGGATAGATGAAGGGACAGACTTTAAGAATAGATTAAAGGACAGATGTAAGAAAGATGGAAGAAATAACAGGCAAAAAAACTTTTCCAGAGAGTAAAAAACACCTTAGGATAGTTTCAAATACCATTCTTTATATCAACCATACCAACTTTTAGCTCAAATATCCACCGTCTCAATATATTCGGGTAATTTTTTATTTGTGTTTTTTATTTCTGTACATTTTTTGTTGTAATCTTTTTTATTTCTGTATTTTTTTTTTTATTTCTATAATTTTTTACCCATATTCTTTTATGTTCGTAATTTTTTATTACTATAATTTTTTTGACTAATATTTATTATTTTTGTATTTTTTGTTATTTATATATTTTTTCTATATTTTTTTGTTTCTGTAATTATTATTTCTATAATACATTATTGTCGTATTTTTATATTTCAGTAATATTCATTTATTTTTTTACTTTTTTCTTTATATATTTTTTTATTTCTATAATTTTTTATTTTTGTAATTTGTTATTTCAGTAATTTTATATTTCTGTACTTTTATATTTCTGTAATTTTTTATTTCTATAATTGATTACTTCTATATTTTTTATTTTCATAATTTTGTAGTATTTCTTCTATTCTTCTATTTTCCTTTGGACCTTTTGAGATCCCTTTTATTAGATTTTTTCTTACGTGAATATTCTCAGATGTTTCCATTTGTCATTCTCAAGGAGATGACTTATTGTCACTCTCTCTCTCTCTCTCTGAGAGATCTCTCCAAGTTTTGCATGACATTCGATTTTCGCTCTCTTTCTTTGACTTGTTTCACCAGGTAAATGTGATTTCTTTGCTTGATCTAACGGGAGGAAGCTTCTTTTACACATACACATATAATCACACACAGACAAACATAAGAAGATCAACTTCTATTTCTATTCGTCTCTCTCTCTATCTGTCTCTCTCCCTCTATCTGTCTCTCTCCCTCGATATCCCTCAGGGATCAATTAAGAGTGCAAAACTCTGAAAAACCCCGAACGAATAAAATGCTTTTTTCTCCTTTCTCGCCTTGGTTGAGTTCATTGAAGAATAGACAAAATTTCACAAAAAAAAAAAAATGTTTTCTTCTTCTTGTTCTTCTTTTTCTGCCATCGCCATTTTGAATTTATGCTCCGGAAGTCGGCGGAGTCATTTTATTGACGCCATTTTAACCCAGTTCCTCCTGCGACATCCATTTTTATTTCTGCACCACGTGATGTTTCAGATTTCACTTCGTTCCGCCTCGATGTGGTGTATTTTTTTATCGCTGAAGTTGTTGTTTTTTTGTTTATTATTGTTCTCATTTTTTTGTTGTTTTTATTTTTATATTATGGTTCTTTGTTTGTTTGCTGAAGAAAATGGCGCCGTGTGCGTGGAACGTGATCATATTTTTTCGCTCGGAGAAAATTTCATTTTGCTACCAAACCATTGCAATAACAACATCGAACCTACCATCTACACCAACAATAATAACTTTCTGCATTCAATGCAGAAATATTTTAAAAATATAAACAAGCGCCGTCGGCGACATCTAGCGGCCGGCGTTTAAAAGATGGTTTTTAATAAAACAAAACCATATATTTCTTCCGAACGACAGAAAGAACAACAAAAATGCAGTTATGTCGGTGTTGCCACATTGTTGCAATGGTCAGAAATTGGATTTCGTTGCATACCTTGGGGCTCATGACAAATAGTTTATTGTTGAAATTGAGAAACCACATCAAAGTGTGGGGGCGTAGGAGGAAGGGGAAATGAGAGGAAATAAAGAGAAAGAGAGAGAGGTTAGGCAGCAGAAAAAGGAGAGAAATGCAAAGAAAGAGAGAGATGCAAATACCAAATGACTGAGAAAGAGTTGTGTGAAGAAAAATCCCTCGAAATTTCGCAAATAAGCCAAATTCTCTTGTTTGATAACTTTCTCAATTGGTCATTGTGGTTGGAATTCGGGTGTTGCCATATTTTTGAATACCCTCCACACCGATTTAACAAAAAGTTCAATAAAAATTTATTCTCCATGAACCGATGAGATTTTCCTTGAAGCAAATAAAGGAACCAATGATCGATTCATCAACCATTCAAACCAACCAAAGGACCAAAGGATACGGAGTTCAACAGTTACCGAGGAGATCCAAAATCACTTCGACGAGGCCAAAAATCATACGCTGATGTAAAAAATACTTTCTACGTTGTCGAAAATCATTTCGAAATCTCTGCGAAAAACCTAAACCAAACTCCAACTGACATTTGCCGAAAAAATACTCACGGAAATGTTTCACCATGGGCGTCCGACCTCTCTTGAGGATTAGGTTCTATCCGAGCTTCGTCTGGTCACCTCATCCCTCACCACCCTGCAATTTCTGGTCATCCCTGTTGATGTCTCCCTCCGATTGTTCACCACGTTGCCAACGACTAAGAGGAAGGCATTTTTTGACATTTTTTTTCGCCATCACTATCCGCATCACCTGTCAGAGCCGGTCAAACTCTGTCCGAGTCTCTCGCTTCATTGCATTGTTGAAAATTCCATGGGCCACCATCACGGGACAGGCCGACGGAGATTCTGAAATCCCGATCTGTCTCTAATGGTTTCTGGTTGGCCATGCATGGGAATTTCGGAACTTTGGGATTTGATTTTTGGAAATTTTACCAACAATATTCGAAAATTCTGGGACTTATGAATAAAACACATTTAAAATATCCGAAAAATTTAATTTGTCTACTAAATTTGTCTACTGACTGACCAATAAACATTAAATAAAAAAAAAAAAAAAAATTAATATTCTAAAAAATTTTAAATTATATAAATTTATATAAATAAATTTAAATTATTTGTTTAATTTATTATTTAAAATTTATTTATTAAAATTATTAAATCTCTAAAGATCTCGTCCGATAAAATTAAATATATGCCAATATTATAATAGGATAGTTTTTTTCTAAATATATTAGACGTGAACAAAAATATCAGAAATTAAATTATTTTCAAAATAATAATTAGTAATTATATTACATTCATTCAATTTATTAATTAAGAAATATATTTTGGAATATACAAAAATGGTCATAAATTTAATTTTACCTCGTAAATTCATATAATATATAAGAAATGTCTTCATTTCTTTGGCTACTAACGTTTTCTTATCTGTATTAGTATCTGTATCCAGTATCGGTATCCTGAGGTAAATAAAGTCCTATCATAAGATTCCTACACTAATGCAGAATTCCTATCTTCGGAAAGATTTGCCCCACCTTCTAGGAATATCCCGTTGTTATTGGAAGAATTTCTTCTCTGTCTTTGAGAGATTTGCTTCCTCTGTCTTTGTGAGATTTGCTTTTCTTTGCAAGATAATTTTATTCCCCCCTTTCCGCCTGCTCCTTTTGCTTTCGCCCATTAAACTCGCACAAGTTTTTCGATTATCCTAATGCCATCTCGTATCCTGCTGCGACTGTGATATCCTTCTATGTGTTTTGGTCGTTACGCGACATTGAAGTCGTAGAAAAAGTTACCGCAAAATCGCATAAATAAACCGAAGAGAAATTCAAGTAAATTAGAGAAATACATACATGCATTCATAGACAAGCACATGTACAGAGAGAGAAACACCAACAAACTCTCAAATACACCCACACACTCACACATACACTCACACATACACCCACTCAGACACCCTTAAATACATCCTCATGGACCGAAGGAATTTCTTCGTATTATTTTCACGCAAATCAAATAAAAATCATAAGTAATTAAAAGTTTTCTGCTGCCACAATAACTACAAAAACAACAACAGAATCCTTGAGTATATCCTTTTAATTTATTTATGACTCGTTTCATTTGTTGTTATTTTATTGGATTATTATTGTTGTTATCGTTGTGGTTGTGTTAAGCAAAAGTTTTCTCTATTTAATTTGTCCTTAATACGTTTTCGATATTTTCTGCGAACTTTTCAAATGTTCTCGTTCTATAAATGGATGAGATGTCTTTTAGATCACTTAATGGTTTTTTCTCTTCTTCTTCTTCTTCTTCTTCTTCGACTTCTTCTTCTTCTTCGACTTTTTGCTGTTCATCATAATTTTCTTCTGGATGGCTTTTTTGATCACTCTGAGCAATGATTCATGCGAAGCTTTAGGACTCGATGTCCTTCTAGAGCTTGTGCAAAAAGCCTTTTAAACACAATATTTTAAATGTATTTGTTTCTCTTTTCATATTCATCCACACATAAATATGTCATTAAGTATGACAACAACAACAAAAACAACAACATCAGCAATAATAATAAAATCATTGTTCATATTGATTTCCTCTCAGCATGATTTATGAAAGAGCATTGCATACTTTTCGGCGAGGTGCAAAATGATGAAATCGTAATTTATCGCTTTCCAATGAGGAAATTCATTCATGTGGAATTTAAATAACTCTTGATAAAATAAATAAGGAAAATAAAAAAGAAAATGTTTGTGGGAAATCAATGAAGAGTTAAATTAAATGAAATAAAAATTTCCGATACAATCAAGAAGAAAAATATTCAGCAGAAGCAATTTAAACATAATTATATAACTTTATATAACTTTACATTTCAAAAAAAAAAATTTTACAAAATAAAAGTTCATTATTGATATTTATTATAATTAACTTAAAAACCCAAAAATAATTTTAAATCAAAATTCCAGAAACGTTTTTTGTTTAATTGTTTTTATTATTTTTAACTTAAAAACAAAAACAGATTTTAAATAAATAATTTTACATGAATATTTTTGGTTTAATTGTGTTTATTATTTTAAATATTTTTAACTTAAAAATCAAATAAGAAATTGTACCAGAAGAATTTTGAAAAAAATTCAAAAATCTTATACAAAAATCCAAAAAAATAATCAAAAAATTTGAACATCAAAACCAAAGAGTTCAATTGCATGGGACACAAATGTTAATTTCAAATCATAAGGATTCAATGGCAATGACAAAGAAAGACAAATTTCGAGTATCATTTGTGCCAATTTCATGCTAAATTGAGCATGAAATGTTGGGAAATTTCTGAAGAAGGAGGAAGAGCAAATGTCTGGCGTTGATGGAAATTTTCATTTGAAATTGATCTCTATTCATTGTGAAAATTTCCGGTGCCTCAGACTCGAACTCGTTGGAGATTCGCACTCGATTCAGATTCTCATTCGTTTGAGATTCGCATTCGTTTGAGATTCGCACAAAACAACAATGCTTCATTATGACCACATGCGTGATTTATTCCAGGAAGTTCTTCCAATTCTCTTCCTCATATTTCCTTTCCCCTACACCATTCACTATTGTTGCTCTCTATGCTTGACTTGGGTTTCTTTGCTGCTCGTTATTGACGGTTTCTCTGACTTGATTCTTCGCTTGAAAGGGTTTCATTCACCGACGTCGAGACACGGTCGAGGAAAACTTGTTGCCGAGAGGATTCGAGAGGTCGTTTCTTCTTATTTCAGTTCGTTCACTACTGCCTTGTATTGCCTTTTCACTCCCTCTCTCTCTCTTCCTCGCTCTGTCTCTTGCTCTCTCTCTTTCTTTCTCTTATCTGACTCCTGCCATCACAAACAAATCTCGCTCTCATCGCGAATCATTTTCAGATCCCACTTCAGCCTTTAACCGTCACCTTCTCCTTCTTTATCTTTCTCTTTATCATCATCTCACGCCCACTCTGTCTATTTCCTTCTCACTCTTACTCTCTCCTCCATCTCTCTATTTCCTTTTGCCATTCATTAGCCCGACAATTTCATTGATGAATCCATTTTAATCGCAACTCGTGTCGATGATTCTTTTGTTAGCCTCAAGATTTCCAGCCCATATCCGGATGTCTATCAGGATGGATGTCTGTCTGTCGATGGCCTGTCTTTGCTCCATCTCTTTCTCTCACTCTCTCTCCGTCTCTCTCTCGCTCTATTGACATGTCTCCCCATGACATACGCCTCCTGTCTGTCCGTCCGTTCGACTGTCTGTCGACGTCACGTGGTTCGTCGTGCGTGGGGATCAGAAGCAGCTAAAACAACAACAACAATGGAAGGCATTGACTGAGATACCCCAAAATAGCAACAACACTAATAACAAGAAAAACCAACAACATCACTACCCATACATAACAACAACAACAATAGACTCTAACAAAGCATTCTACGAATCCTCGCAATTTCCTCGCATTCGCCGATAATCTCTGAGTAGCTCTACCGCAGGGAAATTGTGAGGGAAATTAGGGGAAAATTGGGGGGAAAGAAAATCGAAATAAAAACGAAAGGATGCAGGATGACACGTGCCACACAACAACAACAACAATAACAACGACAACAACCAGAGGTTGAAATATGCGAAAATTCATATAGTGAAAAAAGGAAGCAACAGAAAGCGAAAAAGTCAACGATGAACGGAAGAAGACAACGAAGAAGGCAACGAAGGACGAAGAAGGCGACGAAGGAAGAAACCCTTGTAAGGATCTCAACAAGAGGTCTGAGACGTCTTCGACAGCCGCCGAGATGTCTTCGACAGGGCCCGAGACGCCTTCGACTCTGCTTCAAGGACTCCTTCGTCTTCCACAAGGACCCCTTTCGTCTTCCAAAAGAAACCCCTTCGTAAGGATACCCTTCTTCTATTCCAAGGATCCCCTTCGACGTTCTGAGTCCTTTGACTTCATCGTCTTCGACGGCGAGAGAAAGTGATGCGGATGACAAAGAAAAGATGATGGAGAACAAGCAGTAAATCAGTAATGCAAATTTTCCACTAAAAAATAACGACAAGAAAAAAAGTACAGACAAGAAAAAAATAAATAAAAAAACCAACAAAAAGAAAAGGAAGAAGGACAAAAAGCGAGGTTAAAAAATGAAGTCGCGACTGAAGACGAGACATCGAACGTGGTGGATCCGATGGTGGTGGCTGCGATCGAAGGGTCTGATAAACAAATTACACAAAGCACGACGGAGAATACACAATCACTAACAAGAGGACACAAAGAAGGATGAGTCAGAGATGGAGATGAGAAGGATATGAAGATGAGAACAAATGAGAGAGATGAGAAAGAGATGGAGATGAAAAGGAGACGGAGAGATGATTGGAGAGGCGACGAAAGTGAAAGGATATGAAAGTGGAATCGATTCGTGGCTCGATTGAGGAGAAGGGGGAGAAAATTCATCAATGGTGGATTCATTTGGAAGATTTCGAGGATTAAAGGGGGTGTTTTTTTTTTCTTCTTCATAATATATTTGTTAGAGACCAACAATTTAAAATCCTAGAGTTAGGAATTTAAATCTCACAACAAAGGGATTTTAACAAACGAATTCTCCGACTTCTTGGAAATGAAAAAAGGAAGAACTTGTTGATGGAATTTATTGGAGAAAAAAATCTGAAGTAGATATGATCTCAGAATGGAGATATCTTTTGAGTTCATCGTGGTAGATAAAACCTCTTCAAGGACCCATAGAAAAATGAAGAGATTTCCCATAGAAAATTAAAATATACATCTATAGAAAAATAAAAATATTTCCTTAAGAGGAAAAATAAGAAAACGAAAGGTTATTTGAGTAGAGATAAAACCAGCCCCATTTTTAAAACCATTTTTAAAAGTTTATTTTTAGGATGGAAAAATAAACTGTGCAAAAACTCACTTTTGCTTCCCTCTCACAAATTAAAATGTTCCCTTCACTTTGATTCAATCCCTCGGCGCTCGTGACCACAAAAATACTCTAATTTCCTGGTCACTCTGGTCATTTAGTCGACCACGGCGACAGTTGGCGGTGGGCGTGGCAGTTTAAGGGGTGACAAACTCTGGGCTTTCGGTTTCAACTCGATTATTTGATAATTTTCGAGAAAACTTCATTAAATCACAAGCCGAAATTTGTTACGAAACTTTTTGAACGGAAAATAACAAAGCGAGAGAGTAAAAGAGACAGACTGAGGGGCTCAAAAAGAGTGAGAAGGGAGACCAACAAAAAAGCGTTGCATATTTTGCGGCGCATTGTCGTTGAACACCCACAATGAGTGGGTGCGAGAAAGAGACAGAGCATCGTTTTATTGCCCGACTTTTGATTAGAAGTTCGGCAAATAGTTTTGCGAAAATATTTGTGAAATTTCACGAGATTCAATGCCGTGAAAGAGACCTCAGTCAGACGTCTCTTTCGCTCATACGATGTCGGTCTCTTTCAGTCAGTTATTCCCTCTCGTTCTTTCTTCTTCGATCTCTCTCTTGCTCTCGCTTTCAAAGGATTTTGCAGTTAATTAAATCAGAGCAAAAAGCGCAATATTTTGGTATATAGCTGGAAGCACTTTCTCTCTCTCGCTCTCTACTCACTCTCTCCGCCTCTCTCTCACTCACACACTCTCTCACTCACTCTCTTCATCACTCTTCTTTCAGTCTTTTATTGGGGTGGCAACGCCATCTGAGCCTGTGTCTGTGCCTCTGTCTGTGTCTGTCTGACGACTGTTAATAAAACAAAACTCATTGCATAGTTTCAGGCGACCCGGCGACCCAACGAAACCAAATTTGGGTTCAATTTTCTGAAGCTCCAAAAATGTTTTTATTTTCATTTAATTCTTCTTCAGTTTTTTTCTCAGTTTTATTTTGTTATTATTTTTCATTTCATATTTGATATTTTTTGTTTTTTATTCTTTTTTTATTGTTCTTTTTTTCTGTCAACGTGGCAACGCTCAACGGAGGTGGAATAACTCTTGACTTGTGACGAGTGGCATCATCTCTCGGAATTGGCAACTCAGAGAGAGAGAGAGAGACTCAGACCTGAATCAGATTGCGTTGCCAACTATTTTAATTATGCTTCTCTGTGGGGTTTCACGAGTTAAGGAGAGAAAGTTTTTGGTAGAAGTAGAGCGAAATCGTTGACGGAATAACTATGATGATTAAATTAACATTTCGCAACGAATAATTGAATCAGCGAATTTTCAAATATTATTAAAAAGTTTCTTAGAATAAATATTTTTTAAATTAAAGCAAACTGTTATTTGAAAAATAATATTTGATGTATAATATACATATATTACAAAATTTTCTTGAAATATTATTAAATTTATCACAATTTTTATTTTCATTGAAACATAATTATTTTTCAATTCATGATAAAATAAAAAAAAATTATCGAAAGTATTTTTTCTATTTACAAAAATAAGACAACATATGTACATGTAAAAATGCAAAGTAAATACAATTTAAACTCTCTACGTAAACATTACTCTCTATCTCTCTCCAATTTTGCATGGCGAGCACGTGCAGAAGTCGCCAGGATCCCTTTCGACTCGTCTACGAGTCCTTTCTGTCAATTTTCAGAAATTTATTATCCTTTTAGATGGCGAGAAAATCGAGAGAAAAAAGGATGTGAAAGGGAGATGGAGGTGAAGAGGAGAAGAATGTAATAGGGAGAAGGGATGAAAGGGAGAAAGGGGTGAAAGGATGAAAGAGATGGAAGAAAGAAAGAGAAAGAATAAGGAAAAATGTAGAAGGAAATGCTGCCATTAACGGGAAGGAAAAACAAGGACAATGGTCGATAAAAGCCATAACAATGTACCTAACAACAAAAATGACAATATCAGGAAGAACAAAAACAATTTCAATAACAACAAAAACAATTTCAATAACAACTACAACCAGTTTAACAACAACTTCGATAACACGAACGATGCCAGCAGAAGTCGAAACTCAATAAAATGCATTTTCGCGCACTTCGAGGACATTTCCTTGCATTCAAATGTATCGACGACAGGACACTCGAGCGCGAAGGACATGCGAGCGAAATAAGTGAATAACAAAAAAAAAAACCAACATTCGAAAAGGACATTCGTGCGAAAAGGACATTCATGCGATAAGGACAGCCACGTGCACGTGAGAGAATTCGAGAGTGAAATATTTCCCAATAGAAGCAGCATTTGGAATGTGAACTGAATTTATCGCTTTCCATTTGCCCGCGTGACAGGACTTTCAACAACAATTGCAATTTATCGCAACGCATTAAACAATAACAACAACAACAACCATTGGGCGTCCAACCGATGTGTCAATCGATAATTATCGAACAACAACGATTGCCATCGAACGACATCGACATCATCGATTATCATCAAGTGCCGATTGTCGACTGCGAACGCGGTTTATCTTTGATCTATGTATAATCTGCCATCATGTTTCAGATCACACATCAACATTATTTTATCGATTATCGAATTACTCTTGAACTCCGATTGAAATCATCGATTACTTATTTTCATCGAGTGTCGAATATCGGGAAATTATTCATGTGGGGATTTTTATCTGAATTTTTGTAGTTTTTATTGATATTTTTATTAGTCAAATATCTATAATAATAATGTTTTATAAAATATTATTTATTTTTCAAAATCAATAATTTTTCATATGTACAAAAAAATAATTTTTTTTTGTTTGGATTACTACATAAAAAGTGAAATTGATTTAATAAATATTTCAATTGTTATTAAATTGAAAAAATTAATTGAGTAAACTTAAATGTAATAAAAGAATAAAAATAAAATATATATAAATAAAATCCCCTTAAGTTATCCATTGATTTTGAATTGAATTTTCCGCCTCCTTCAAATTCATGGTTGTAAAATTCATGCTCCAACGAACAAAGTGCAATTAATTTGTTCGTCTATCTCTCTCTCCTTCCCTCTCCCTCACCTGCACTCATCATCCCTCTCTCGCTCTCTCTTACATTTCCTCTTTTCTCATCCTCCTTCACCTCCCCGGAGACGACGAATTTCCATTTTTATGAAACTCGCAGCCGCCGAATCGAATCCACAGGATTGACTGTCAAAAATCTATCCACCATGACCCACGTCCACCACCACCTCCACCGACTCCCTCACAGCCACGCCCTCCTCTCTTAGCTCGGGACTCCACCTGTAGCCGCGCCCACTGACCAGCACCTGGTGGAAGGGGGGCGGGGTCGGGGTCCCCTCCGATCCGATGCCGCAAAGTCATCAATTTCATTTTCAATTCGATGCGAAACGATAAAAGTAAATGATCCATCGCTGGCGTTGCCATACGATTTCACTTTATTGCCGGACGGTGGGAGACGGGGAGAGCGATGAGGTGGCCAGACCAAAAGCCGCAGCAGCAACAACACCAATAACAACAATAACCCAAACAACAACTCGAACAAATCAAATAAAACGAAACATAAAAATTCCCTCGTCTTTTCATCCCTTTTCGGGTTCGTCTTTGGGGATCCCCAGATCGACCAACAACTCAAGGTATGCAAAATTTTAGCAAACTTCTCTCCATCTGTCTGTCCATCCTGTCTGTCTGTCTGTTTGTCTATCCTCTCTTCCAACCTTTTGGCCATCGTCCTTCGGTCGGGTTTTTATCGCTTTCTTATGTCTCGCTATCGCCATGTTGTTATCCTTTTGGGGATTCCTTTTCGACAGCAGGGCTCATAAAAGATTTATTATGTCTTCTTCGTTTCAACAGTGTCTTCCTTCTCCCTTTTTATTCTTTCTCTCCCACTCTCTTACTTTTCCTTCACTAACTTTATCTTCTCTCCGTTTCCATTCTCTCACTTTCCCTTTTTTTCATTATTTCTATCTCTCTTTCATTCATTCATCCAGTCAGTCATTTTTTTCGATTTTCCTTTCATCAAAGTTGCTCCGGGGATTTTTCGCAGGATAATAAAATTCCGCAAAGGATGATTTTTTTTCTTACTTTTGGGGTTTCCTTCTGTTTTATGTTGTTACAATATATTGTTGTTGTTGTCGTTTATTGCTGTTGTAATTTATTTTGTTTTTGTACTAAGTATTTTTTGTTGTTGTAATATTTGTTGTTGTAATTTTTGTTATTGTTGTACCTTTTTGTGGTGGTTGTTTCTTGTAATTTTTCTTATTATTACTCTTTTTTCTGTAAATTTGTTTGCTATTGGTATTTTTTTTTGCATATTTTGGTTATTGATTTCTGTTTGATTTTTTATTGTTGTTATTTTGTAAATTTTCTTGTTATTATGCCTTTTTTATAGTTGGTCAGAACAATTCACAATTTGCGGTATCACTCGTGTAGGATTATCTTCGTCGCCATCAGGATAATTCAATAAAAAATTTGAGGGTAAGAAATTTGTTCAGACGAAATTTTTACAGAAAGACATTTTCACAGTACTTCTTTCGGGGAAGATTTTTTATTCAGAAGGTTTTTCGTGAATCTGGTTGAGTCAACCGATCATGCCCCATAGACACGCCCCTTAGACACGCCCCACCTCTCTCTCTCTTTCTTTTTCTCTCCCCCTTATGACAATGTATTTCGTAGCTGATAATTTATAACCGAAAAAATATTTTTTCGCACTCGTTGCCCCAATAACTTCAACCCATAAATCCTCGAATTGCAACCCTCCGTGTCTTTCGTTCGGCCGCAGTTTCAGTGCCTCCTTCCCATTTTCCTTCCTTCCACTTTCCTTCCTTACACACTTCCTTCCACCTTCTTCCACACTTCCTTCCTCTTTCTCTTCCCCCCCTACCTTCCTCTTTCTCTCCTCACTTCCTTCCTCTTTCTCTCCACACTACCTTCCCCTTTCTCTCCTGATTTCCTTCCCCTCTCCATCAGTCGTTCTTCCTCTGACTCATTCTCATAATTTTTGTACTGTTTCCCACCCGCTTTGTATTTCCTTTCTCCTTACTTTCACATTTCCTTCTATATTTCCTTCTTTCTCTTTCCACATACTCTCTCTCTCTCTCCAACCCCCGCCGGTTCGACCATTCCCGACCCCCTGGCGTTGCCGGATCTGCTGCTGTTGCTGCCAAAAATAAATGGTGCACACGAATTATGAATTGTGGAATTAAAAAACTAGCAAAACAAAAATAAATCGCTTGAGGCGGGAGCAACGAGGGGTTGGTAGAAAAAGACAGAAGAAGGAGAATAAAAATATGAAAATGGAAGGATGAAAGAGATGGTGAATGAGACGGCACTCGAAATTCAAACGAATGGAAATTTTCGCAAATTTATGCAAAATTCCCAAAATAACTAAACAAAAAAAAACGAACCCTTGGTGTCGATGACTTCCGTTTTCTCGCTCTCTCTTACTAACTTTCGCTTCACCCTTTTTCCCTCTCTTTCACTGTCTTTATGTCCCCCTCTCTCTCACTCTTTCTGTCTTTCTCACTATCGATTCCTTTCTATCTAACTCATCGCTTCGATTTCTCATTCGATCTTTTGGTATATTTTTTTATCTTCTGGTCATTCCTTTACCTTCCTTGTCTATCCCTCGTTCTCGCTCGTTCAGTCTTCGTTCTTTTCTCTGTCTCTCCCGCTTTCTGTATGTTCCATGTATATGTGTGTGTGTGAGTGAGGTATTTATGGGTCGCCTGAGACCGTCGTTTAAGGCAACAACACACAAATTTATGAGGTGTTGTTTTTTCACCATATTCTCAATAAAGAGGAAATGGAAATCGAAAACGGAAACCGGAAATCGATTGCAAATTAGAGGGTTCCAAAATTTCATATCAAATTGCATAACAGACTAGATTTAATTTTTTATATTGAAATATACAAAATAATTCTTTAAAAAATATTAAAAAATATGTTTATTTAACAAAAAAATAATTCATACAGACAAATATGAAGATATTAATTTAAACTTTTTTTTATTATCTAAGGATAATTAGTTTTAGAGTTTAATAATTTAATAATAATAATTTTTTTCTATTAAAAATATATAAATTTTATTAAAAAATTAAAATTTTAGTTACTTATAAATAGATATAAACAATTATTAGATATAGAATATTCAAAAAAATTAAAATCACTATATAACAAAATTTTAAAATATCTTCTAAAATCTCATTAGAATACCATAAATTTATTTTGAAAATTTTGAATAAACATTTTTTAAAAAAATTATTTGTAGAAAAATATATGTTAATTTGAAGAATTCTTCAAAAAAATCGAGATTTTTGGATTCCGACACTTTAAATCTGAATTTCCTGCGAAATTCGCCTGAATTTTAAATTATTCAGCAAAATCCTATTTCCGTTACCCTGGGGCAACGATCGATTCACGCATTTCGTCAGAGGCTTCATCGCAAGCGCTTTAGTCCTCATTGACGCCTCTCAAACACTACTTGGCTCAGTCAAACCCTTCCCTCACTCTCTCTTTCCCTCATTCTCTCGCTCCATCCCTCATTTTCCACCTCGTTCCCCATGGCGTCTCGACCGCAAAACCAGGAGAACGCCGTCGGCCCTGTCAAAGCGCATCAGCGGATGCAGCAACAACAATGCCACCAACAACAACAACAACAACAGTATCACCAACAACAATAACAACAATAACATCATCACCATCACGACCAACAACAACAACAAATCCAGCAAGAAGAACACAATGCGGATAATTTATAATCAAGTGGAGCGATTGAGGAATGAAAGAGAAAGAGAGAGAGAAACAGGAAGGAAGAGAGAACGAAAGAGAGAGTTAGGGAGAGATAGGAATACAGAGTGAGAGAGAGGGAAGACTTCGTTCGATGCCCCACTCGAGTCTCTCTTCACAAATTGCTGAAGCCAAAGGATTGAAGGCCTGGGGAGGAACAGCAAGAACAGAGAGAGCGATAAAGAGAGGGAAGAGCAATGGATGGTAATGAAAGGACAGATCAGGGAGGAAGCAGAAAGAAGATGAATGGGAGGCATGTTAAGGGGACTTCGATTTGATTAGATTTAGATGAGGACACCGAGAGAAACCTGGGATAATTGCATGTTAATTTGCTACTGCATTTCTATTTATGTAAAAAAGCTAAATTTAAATCCTTTTAATTATTCAATACATTTTTTATAAAGTTTTATCTTATTTATTTTAGGTTATCTTTGTATTTAATTTTATTATCAACAATAAAATTTATTACGATTTATTACATTTTTTTAAATTCAATTTATTAATACAATTAGAGTTAATACAAATAGAGTGCAAATTGGTAAATTGTTTTTTGCTTTTTAAATTGTTTTCTTAAGTTATATAAACTTTTCTACACATACTTGTTTAAAAAAATTCAATATTCAAACAATTTTCCACAGTGTATCGTGCATGTGACCCAACCGGAAGTCACAAGCTCTCAATTTGCCACATCGTAGCCGTAGGCCTCTGGCCCTCCGGCCACCGCGATCCAGTCATGTGTTTAATCCTCTCGCGTGCCTCTCGATCCACTGCTCTTCACACTCTCGATTCCTTTCGCGTGCCTCGAAGTCCTCCGCTCGTGTGTCTCGCACACGTTCATGCGTGTCCTTTCGGCATCCGCCCCATCAATTACTGCCTCCTGTATTGGCTTCAATTTCCTTTTGTATCCCCTTCTCTATCATCCTCCTCTTTGCTTCCTCGGGGTCTTAATCGGTATCTTCCTCGAGGTCTTCCTCAGTCTCTTCCTCTGACTTCTCCTCTGACTCTTCCTCTGACTCTAACTCTTCCTCTGTCTCTTCCTCTGTCTCTTCCTCTGTCTCTTCCTCTGACTCTTCCTCTAACTCTTCCTCTAACTCTTCCTCAGTATCTTCCCTTTGTCCTGCCTCTATATCTTCACCCTCTCCTTCCCCTCCATTCTTCGTTCCCAGTTTATACCTTCATCCACCTCTAATTTCATCCTGACTCCCATTGTTCCCCTGCGTTGCTTGAAATCCTGCCATCCCATTGTTGTTCTCAGGTCCCTGCTTTTGTTCCATACCATCCCATTGTCGGGTCATCCCATGTCGTCCACCTCTCAGAGGTTTCTGCCCACGTTTGAACCCTTCCTCGGGCTTCACCGATTGCTTCCCTGATAGTCTCGTTCTTGAGAAATGAAGAAATTACCACTGTCTTCTTTATGTTCCCTATATCAGTAGCATTGTTCTGAGATTCCTTATATCAATAGTTTTTTCCTTATGTTCCTTATATCAATAGTTTTCCCTTATGTTTTTTTGTCCTTACCTTCATCACTCGTACTTTCTTCCCTGAAACTTTCATCTCGGGAACTTTCATTCCTCAAACTTTCATTCTGACTTTTCCATTTCTCTGGTTTTCGATTAGTTCGTTATTCCGATCCTGCCATTCCATGTCTCTTCATTAATTTTTCTTCATCGTCCTTCAATCCTTTCTCTCCGTTCGATTTATCGATCGTTTCTTTGATCTTTTCTCTCCTTAGATTTTCTTCCTTCTTTCTTTCTATCTTTAATCAAAAATTACTATAGAAATTTTGGTACTTTCAACGTAATAGTGACCGATTTCAATACCATGACTTAACAAATCCCATACCATCCATATTAATACTAACTACCATTACCACACTCATACCACTGTACGATGCCACTACCATTACCTTAACCCTAACCACAGTTTCCATCGTTACCGCCACCTCGTTCGTTACCACCTCTGACCATTACCACAATCACCATCGTTACCACATCTCTTAACGTCAACCGCTTCGTCTTCTTATCGAAATCTCAAACCCATAACAATACCGATGGCTGCAATGACAGTGTCAACAACTACAACAACATCATCACCAATAACAACAACATCATCATCAACAATATCATCATCAACAACAGCTTCATCCACAATAACAACGATAGTAATAACAACAACAATTGCATCAACAACAACAGATTTGACTAAACTGAATGATTCATCGCTCGATGCGGTCCAGACAATTTATGTTAATCAAGCGTCAATCGATCGGATGAGTGAGATTGAGAGAGTGAGAAGGAGGCAAAAAGAGAGAGCGACAATGAGGCGAACAGAGAGAGAGAGAGAGTAATAGGTACAGTGGCAAAGAGAAAGAGAGTGGTGGAGAGAAAGAAAGTGAGGTACGAAGGAAGAGTTTTGAGCAGCGGTGAAACCAAAACGAAGGATGAGGTCGTCATCTTCATTCATTATTTCCTGTGGCGCCAACTCTGGCTGGAGCCAGACATACCAAACGACTTTATGTCCATCCTATGTCCTCTGTTCTGTCTGTCTCTCCGTTCGTGTTTCTCTTTCTGTCTACCTTTCTCTACTTCATTAGCATATTTATCCTTATCTATCGATGCGATGTAATGGGCTGTGACGTGATGCCAGTGTGAATGGAGACAAACTGAAGTTTGTAGAGATTATCTTCGGTATTGATGCTCTCATACCATCGAAAGGATAATGATGGAAGATATTTCTTATTCTTAATATTTTTTATTCGCTCAAAAAAATGTCTAAGATTAATATAAATAATAATTATAAAGATAAAGATAAAGCTTTTGATTGTTTTTTGTTTGTTTTTTCCTTTTATTTTGTTTGTTTTTTTTTTTTTTTGATCTTCTTATTATTGTACATACATCTTCGATTAAGAGGCCTTCACCGAAGCCGTAGCTGAACTTCCAAAAGGTCTAAGGGGCCTTGCTTTGAACTTAGCGCAGACTTTTGTATTTACATTTGGGAACGCTGGCACAGCATTAGATTGCCATAGAAAAGCTGAAAAATTAAACATATTAAATCGAATAAAATTAAAAAAAAATATTTTTAAAATTTATAATAAAATAACATAATTATATAAAATAAAAAATAATATGATTCTTACCGCTGATGATGATAAAAATAGCAAAAATAGATTTTAATAACATGTTTAATATAATATGTTGCAACAAACTAAAGGCTGATGACTGTTGACTGATGGTTGATGACAATGTTTATATAGCAAAATCCCACCTCAAGGTAAGGTAGAATTTCTATTAAATTTCTTATCATTGAAAATACATGCGAAAAATTAAGTCACGTTTGTCGTGAACATGTAATAAAAATAAAATAATAATGCCCTAGCAATTATTGTTGTTGTAATATTTTACACCAATGCAAAAACGGAACGGATCGAATTTATTGATGAATTTTAAATATTGTGGTTGCATTTTACCCACACAAACACAACCACACCCACACAATCTTTCTCTTTACACATATTCCGACATATATGTTACACGCATATCCTTCCAATCACACGAACGAATTCTTCTCACAACCGACTTCATTGAGTTCGCCTTTGTGTTGTTGTTATTGGTTTTGTTTTTGGCTGTGGTTTTTGCTGTTTTTTGTTTTTGGTAGTTGTTGTTAGTGGTGATGTGAAATGTTTGTTATTGTTGTCATTGTTGTTGTTATTGGTCTTGCCTCTTCCATGTTTCGTGTCGTCTCTGTCACTCATGCGGTTGTGCGAGAGTTGAATGTTCGACTAATTGTGGCATTCAAAATTGTGAACTCTTGTTGCAATGCCAACCAGAAAAACATTAATAGCAACAACAAGAAAAGAACAACAATAGCAACAACTGAGAACAACAACAGCAACAATGGTATGTATCATCAATGATAATAGACGAAATTGCGTTGGTATCACAAAAACAATGACAATAGTTGCAACTAGAACCGCAAGTGTAACAACAATAACAACAACAACACTGATACTACTAAAACTACTACAACAACAATAACCACTACAACAACAACAACAAGAACCATTGCTATGATGATGAAGAAGAGCAACATCGTCTATGAAGCAATTGCTGGCATTCCTTTGGCATCACTTTCCACTGCATCCGCATCCGGTTTATAGTCCATTGAGTGGGGTGTGTATGCAATGTCTCTCTCTCTCTCTCATTCTCTCTATTGCCCTCTCTCTTTCTCTATATTGCCCTCTCGTTCTCTTCCTACTCGGTTTTCGAAACAACTGTGCAACCACTTGTGGACGCCACGCAGACGACTATAATCATTCATGTCCTCCGCCAACTCCATCGACCTCAAAATTCTCCTTCCTCCTTTGCTCTACTGCCTCCTCTTTCCTCCTCTTCTTCCTCCTCGCTTCTTCCTTCCTCTCTCCACCCTCTCTACATCTCTCCATCGCCTACTCTTTCCCCTTCTCCATCTCTCCTTTGTCATCCTCGAAGTCACTCGAAGAATGACGTGCCGCAGTCTGCTCCTCTCTCACTCCATCCCTCTCAGTTACCCTCTCTTCATCCCCCTCTCACAATACTCCTTCCTCTGATCGGCCTTTTCCTTTGTTCTATCGCGCTCTCTCACTTCCTCTCTATCTCTCCCTTTTCCTCTCTCTGCGTCTCGTTCTCGGGTTCAAAGTAATGTATTTTCCAATTTGAAATGTCCTTTTGTCTATTGCTTGCTCCTGTTCTTGTTGCTGTTGTTGTTGTCGTTTTAGTGGCGATGATTTTTGTTGTAGTTTAATAGTTGTTGTAGTTTCATAGTTGTTATTGTTGTTATTCTGGTTGTTTTTGTTATTCTGACTGTTGTTATTCTTATTGTTGTTAGTCACTGCAATTCGAATACCATTTAAATGGCTTAAATTCAGTCGAAACAAAATTTGAGTAATCGGTACTTATGTTTCAATATTGTTTTTGAAACTTCAATAATTTGAATAAAAAATTCAATATTTTTAATAAAAATAAATATTTTTATATAAAACTGACAATATTTTTATTTTTTTTTATATTCCATTATATTTTTTCAAAATATTAAAATTCAACTTTTCAATTCAATTTTTTAGTTTCATGAACTAATCATTTTTTAAAAGTTTGTCAAATTATTGCACTAATTAGTACATAAATATTTTAGCATGAAACATTCTATATATGATTTTGAAGTTTATTAAGTTCTTTCTCGAAAATTTAAAGAATTCATATTTAAATATATTTAGTAACAAAATATTTTGGAAATATTTATTTGGGAAAAAAAGAAAATAACTGATAAATCATAAATCTAGAAGTAACCGATTCAAAAATTCCATCAGTTCATTAGAGAGAAACCCTGGTAGCACTATCTTCTCTCTGTCTCTCTCTATCCCTCCGTGTCTCTCTCAATCGAATGCGAATGCTTTGGAGCAAATGTTGCTGAATGTTTCGCATTTTACGCACGCAGCGACAGACCCAAGGCACAGGACCACAGAGACGGACAAAGAGGATGTAAAGAGAGAGAGAGAGGGAGACAGGGAGAGAGTGAGGCCATGCACTCACACAGACAGTCGCCGATGTCGTCGTTGGGCGGCCTGTCGCGCCAAGTTGTCGCCGCTCGCTGTTGAAATTCGAAAATTTACACAGACTCCATGCGGCGTAAATGACTTTTATTCCATCTCCCGCCAACCAACCGACTTCTGTCTTTTTCTCGTTCGCTGTTCGTTCGTCGTTCGTCCTCCATCGTCTCAGGGCTCGTGGTCGCCCACCAGGGTCTCCACCGCCCCCTCCTCCTTTGGGTCGTTTTGAACTGAGCAGTCGATGCGAATTCCGTCAACGTACGCGGCGAAGGCGGTGGCGCCACAATGGCGGCGGTTGTCAGTGGCGGCTGAGGAGAGCGCGGGGGGCGTGGCACGGAAGGCATGTGGTGAAGAACGATGGGCATCGAGGGGGGTGGGCGTGGATGGTTGTGGGCGGTGGACGTGGGTTGAGAAGTCGTTTGGGCGACGAAATGAGTGCGACGTGACGACGTTGGAGAGAAGTGGAGACAGCAACAATAATAAAAACAATAACAAAAAGAACTGGGTAGTATAACAAAATTACAACAACACTAATAATGACAACAACATCAATTCCAAAAACAACAACAACAATTCATCCACCGCTAATACAAAGAGCAACGATCTGAAACTATTCCGACTAGTCCAGCGAAAACAGGAACTGATTGAGCGTGTAAGGGAGAAGAGAGAAAGAAGGAAGGAGAGAGATTGAAGGAGAGAGGGAAGGAAAGAGAAAATTACAAAAACGAAAGAGGAAGATAGAGAGACAGAGATAGTAACCAAAGTGAATGACACGAAGAGAAAGATGGATAGAGATGAGCACAGATGATGATGATGAAATTAGAGAAATGAAATGAAGACTAGAGTAAAATTATAGAGACAAAATGAAACCAAAGCAAGGATACAAAAAAATAGAGGAAAAAGGGAAACCATGAAAAACAAAATGAGGAAAATAAAAAACCAAAAGCGAAGAAAAAAAACTAAAGAGAGAAAAATAGAACCAAAAAGATAAATACATAGAATGAAATCAAGGAAAACAGAAAACCAAAACATGGAACACAAAACCGAAGAAAGAAACTAAAGCAAAACCAAACCGACAAAAACAAAACAAGCGACAAAAATAAAAACAAAGCGAGGGAAAGAGTAAAAGCACAGAGTAAAAGAGGATGAATGAATATAAATGAGCAATCATTTCGATGACGCATTCGCTGATGGAGCGACGAATGTCCTTTCAAAGGACTTCTCCATGGGCGACGCCGAGATGCGGAGGAATTTTCGAGAGATTTGGAATTGCAGTGGAAGCTAAATTTAGTGCGGCTTGAAGAACAGTAGATGATTTATTTCTCAATATATTAAAAAATATTTTATCACCATGGAATTTTAGTATTTATATTGGTTTATTTATTATTTTATTTACTCATTATTTATTTTATATGTAATATTTATTTTATTGATTAGATTTACTATATTATTTTTATTTGTTATATTTCTCTAATTTATTAATTTGATTTATTATATTCATTTATCTTAAATTTATTATATATATAAATATTTATATTTTTTATTTTTATTTTATATTTTTTATTTTATCATTATTATTCTTATTTTATATTAAACTCTATTATGCTCTGTCTCTCTCAATCTCCCTCAAGCACCTCTATCTCCTCCTCTTCCGTCTCTCTCTCCTCATCATTTCTTTCTCTCAACCATCCTCTCCCTCTCTTACTCATTCCACCTCACTATACTCTATCTCGTTCATTCACCTGTCTGCCCATCATCCGCTCATTGTGTTTTTTTCTCTCTCTCCTTATTGCTGTCGCTCGTCTACCTTACCTGTCTCGTTCTTCCACCTCACTTGTCTCACTCTTCCACTCTCTGTCTCTCTCTCTCTCTCTTTCACTCTTTAAAATATCATGTTGATGCCGTTTTATTATTGTTTTTCTTGCAGTGATTTTGTTGTTCTTACATTGATGTTGTTATTATATTGTTTTTGTTTCCATAGCTAATCTGGTCTTCGTTGTTGTTGTCAAGTTATTATGATATTTGTTGTTATTGTTGCTATTGTTGTTGTTGATGTTGCTGTCGCTACTAAACATCCGGTTGTTATTGTTGTTTTTCTTTATTCTTTCACGATGAGGGAGAAACAGGATGGCGTTATTGTTGTTGGTGTTATTCTCGTTGTTGTTGTTGTTGGTGTTATTCTCGTTATTATTGTTATTGTGGTTATTGTATTTGCTGCAGGTGTTTCAGAAGGATTTTCCCCATTCTTGTTGTTGTTGTTATAATTGTTTACGTTGTTATTGTTGTAATTTTTGTTTCATTCGTTGTCGTTTTGTTGCTGTTGTAGTTGTTGTTTTCCTTGCTATGTAGTTGTTCGAGTTGTTTGTATTTCACATTGTTGTTATTAGAGTTATTTCTTATTGTTGTTATTGTTGTTGTTGCTGTTATTATGTCGCTTGAATTGCTGTCGAATTGCTGTTATTTTCTCTTGATCGCCATGTTATCGTTATTAATTTTGTACAATGATATTTAACTCCAGTTTTCAGAAGTTCTCAAATTCTCAATTTAATCAGGAGTTTCCATTTGAAGTACTGCTTTAAGGTGTAAATACAGAAAAAATTAAAATGAATCGATGAAAATAAAAATATAAAAAATCTCCCCCAGGGTCGAAGAGCCTTCATTAAGTCTGTGAGATTTTTTTAGCCTTTTTTATCTCTTTCTTCTCTCGTGTTCTCCCTAATTTCCTTCACTATAGTAGTCTCTCTCTATCTCCTTCACTCCCATACTCTCCCTCTCTCTCTCTCTCTCTCTCTCTCCTCTGTCTCTCATTTTAAAGTCGGATCCTTAAAAAATCTCTTGAAGAAATCTCTTCTTGTGAAAAACATGAAAAATCCGTCCTTCACCTGTTCTCTCGGATTTTCCCGGAATCTCTATCGCGTTGCCAACAGCAACATAGCCAACAATTACCGTTACGACGAGGATTATTAAAGGACATGGCGTCGACCTGGAAGCTCGGACAGTGGGTCAAATTGGAGAAACAAACGCCGTCCTTTTGTCCTTCTTCTTCTCGTCCTTTAAATTCATCTGATTTCCTTCTTCAGGATCTTCACCTCGTTCCCAGCTTCCATGATGAGAACAACATGAGACTCTCTCTCTCTCTTTCCCTCTCCCTTTTTTCCCTTTTCCTCTCTTTCCCTCTCCCTCTCTTTCCCTCTCTCTCCCAGCCTCTCTGTCTCTCTCGATTTGTCTGTTTGATTTGTGTAAATGACAATATTTTAACAAAATTACCTTTGGTCCTGAGTCCTGCAAACCTGTGTATCTCACATTCACACATATGTTATTATATATATAAATTTCTGTGTGTGTTCGTGTATGGAGCAGTGTGTATGTGAAAATGTTTGAGTGTGTGTTTTCGCTTTATTATGGCACCCGGTAGACCAACTGGCAGCCCACAGCAATTATAAAGCAAAGCTTTCGAATTCACGCAGCTTTTCGTAAATGAGATTTTGTGGTTCGTAATTACGGAATGTAAAATTACCATACTTCCTTCTCTCTCTCTCTCTCGCACTGACTACCTCTGTCTCTTTGTCACTCTCTCTCTTTCTTTCTCCTTGTCACTTTCACCCTTTGCCACTCTCTTCCTCACTCTTTATCATTCTCCCACTATCCATCTCTCTCTAAAATCCCTCTACTTGAATCTTCTCTTCCACACGACTGAAAGACAGACAGGCAAATATTCGTAGTGTTTGCACAGCTGTTCGCTTCAAGAAGACCTTCACACGAATCGCAGGAGACATCAGCACGATGCTGATGTAGGAAAGATGTGCTTGAAAATGAGACTGACAGAGAGAATGTGGATAGACAGATAGAGGAATGGAGATATCTAAAAAAGGCTACAAAAAATACAGAAAAAAAATAAAAAAAATTAAAAAAGAAGAATTTTATGATATTTTTTAATTAGAGGAAGAAAGAGATTATGAGATTAAAATTTAAATCAAGGGAAATATTTAAAATTTTTTTGAAAATTTATATTTTCTTTTAGATAATTATAATTTAAAATTTTTTATATATTTTTTAATATTTTTATACTTTATATATTTTTATATTTTATTTTTAAAATTTTATTTTATATATTTTCTTACAAAAAATATATTTTTTATATCTGGATTAGATAGAGAAAGTTAAAGAAACCGAAAGAAATTCAGAGCCAGAATGATAAAAATAAAACATAAAACAAACCTTCTACCTGTATGTTAATGTAGAAAATCTTGCTAAAGTTTCTTCCCTTAGAGACAATTTTTGTAATCATTATACAAAAATTGTCTCTAAGGGAAGAAAGAATAATGAGATAAAGGATATAATTACAGCGCTTGTCATGATGAGAAACTTAAGAAAACGAGACTACATGAAGTGCATCCACAACAACAAACAAAACTACAACAATAAAAACAATCATAACTACAGCAAAAAAAGTAATAAACATAGCAAAAATAATCATAACTACAAGAACAACACTTAGAACTACAAGAACAATACTCAAAACTATGAGAACAACACTGATAACTACAATAACAACAACTAGTACTCATGTACAACCAACCGAGAATTCTCTCATCAACACCAACAACATCATTATCATCACCATCTCACCAAACTCACATTCAAAAACCATGTAAAACGAGACTCTTAGCGCGAGAAACGTTCAGATGCCTCTGGCAACACTCACCTAGAGGAGACTTCTTCTTTCTCTTTATCCGCTTCTTCCTATTCTTCTCCTTCTACTTCTTCTTATTCTATGTCCTCATCTTCGCCTTTTTGCTTTCGTTTATTTTCTTTTATACGTGAGAGAAACTTTTAGTTTTGAATGGGATATTGTTGGTGTAGGTGTTGCTATTGTTGTTGTATGTCTTGTTGTAAGTATTGTTATTTTTTTGTTATTTTTGTTGTTTTTGTTGTTCTTGTTGTTTTTTTGTTGTTCTATTTGTTGTTGTTGTAATGTTTGTTCCTCCAGTCACATGTGCTGCAGTTTGGTGCAATTAAATAAATCCCCATATCTCGAAGGTGAATCCTCCTTTATTCCTTTCAATCCACCTCTTTCCTTCTGCAACCTCTGCAACCCACCCAGCTTCTTCTTGTTAGAATTTTCAATGGAAATTCACCGTTCACCATTCCTCTCCTTTCATTCTCCACTCTTATAGTTTTTCAAATGCAAATGTAAATGAAGTAGAAAAGCAGAAGTTTTGGCAGTGAGAAATGCAACTGCAAGAAGAACAAAAACGTTAACAGCAACAACAAAATCCTCAACAGCAAAAACAAAAATCTCAACAACAACAACAGGAACAACCTTAACCACAACAACAAGTTGAACCATAATAGCGACAACAAAAACAACATCATTAACAACCATCATAGGTGTAAGAAAATTCACTTAGTTTGAGAAGATGATTTTCTTCTTATTGTGGTTCTTGTTCGTGGTGGTAGTGGATAGTGGTGGTGGTTGTTGTTTGTGGTGATAATGGTGATGTTGTTTTTCGTGGTGATGATGATGTTGTCGTTCTTGGTTGTTTTGTCATCATTGTTTTAGTCAATGTCTGACTGAAATTCTGAAGCTTCGCCAACTATTTCGATGTTTTCTATTGATCAAGGTAAAGAATATATAAAGAGAAAGAAAATAAATCAAAATTTAAAACTCATGGTAAATTAAAATTTGAAAAAATCAAATCAATATAAGAATGAAATATGAGAACGCCGGATTCTTGAATGTATTGAAAAAGACATGAAGAATGAATTTGACCAATATGTTTCTTGGATAAAAACTCTTTTTGAGTGGATTTCGTTACAAGGATGAGTGCAAATGCAATCGAATGGAAGACGAGTTCTAAAGGCCAGCAAAATGAAGTGAAACAACTGCAAAAGCGTCGAATTAAAACTCCAAGGGAGCGACAGCAAAACAAAAAAAAGAGAAAACACTCAAAAACTTTGGGAACCCTTTTCAACGAACGTGAAGTTTTGTAGTACAACAACAACAACGACAACAACAATGGGTCTCGTGCCATGAAGTCAAAGAACCAAGTGGATGAGGATCATAAGGAAGAGAGGAAGGGAGGGAGGGAGGTAGGGAGAGAGGAAGAAAGAGAGGTAGTGAGGAAGAAAAAGAGGAAGGGATAAGAGGATAAAGTTGGGTGGAAGGTGAGGCAAAGAAGCTTTGGAAGAGCGGAAACTATTGCCAGGTGCAAGTGGAAAGTTTTCTCGTTACTTTGTGGACAAAACGTCTATACAAACACACGAGCACATGGATGCACTAACACACTCTAACAAACTAACACACTCTCACAGACTAACATACCCTCATAGACTAACACTCCCTCATACACCAATACGAGCTCAAACACTAACACAATCTCACACACTAACAGGCAAACCTACGATAAAACAAATACCAACACATACGCTTAGAAGATCTCACTCGGTTGGGCAAAAGGGACGATCGTCATCTCTCTCTTTCTTCTTCCCGTTCACTGATGCCTATCTCACTCACTCTCTCTCTCTATCTCTTTCAGTTATTTGACTCTATGTCGATCTCCATTATAACACTCCATCTCCCTATCCTCCTCTATCACTTCACCTTGCTTCTCTCGGTTCTCGTCGTCAGGAGCTCTTGCGTTAATTTTATTTAATTGTCCAAGTGCTGCCACTCATGCACACAAAAACGACCGCTCCGACCGATCTGGTCGCACTGCACTCCTTCTTTCTCTCTTCCTCTCCCTTTCACTCTCTCCCTATCCCTTTCACTCTCTCCCTCTCTCTTTCACTTTTCCTCTCTTTCGCCCTTAGCAGGCTTTTGAACTTTTGCGATGCGCGCAATTGAATCAAAGCGAAAGTTTTTACGTCAGGGAGACGGAGACGAGGGCGACAACAAGGTAAGTGCGAAGAGTGGGGAAAGAGAGAAGGAAGAGAAGGGGGTGAGGGAGAGGGGGAAAGTAAAGAGGATGATGGGAAGCTCCAAGAGTTCGCTGTAAAAACGTAGCTCGAGAAAGCGATTTGAATTGAAATACATAATTGCAAAAAATAATAACAAGAAAATAAAAATAAAAATAATAAAAATTTTTAAATTAATAAAAATTCAAAAACAAATAAATAAATTAAAAATAATATAACAAATAAATTATAAAATTTAAAAAACATCAATAATAAAAAAAAAATATTAAGTTTTAAAAAGAGTTATTGAGTAATTACAAATCATTAAATTAAATGTTTAAAAAATATATAAATAAATTAAAAAGAATATACAAATAAATTTTAATAAAATTTATAAAAATTATAAAACAACAATAACTAGAATAACAACAATATATAGAATCCACAAAAAACAAATGCATCTTACAACAATTGAGCGAAATCATCATCATCGTCAACGGTTGATGAATTTTCGTACCACAAATGATAATTTCAGCATCCTTCATTCGGCCTCATTCGCCACAAACTTTGAGAGATTTTCAACGGGAAATTTTGGTGGATTTTCCGAAAATTTCTCACATTTCACTCGATGGCTGCACTGATGTTGATGGCTCTAAATTATCGCTCCCTTTCACTCTATCATACTATCACTCACTCTTTCCCTCCATCTCTATCTATCTCACTCCCTCCTTTCATCTCTCTCAATCTCTCTCTCACTCCCTTCACCACTGTTCTTAAGCCCTTTTTCTCCCCATCCCTGCCGCACTATTTCTCTTTATCTCTCTCTCCCTCCGTTAATTATCAAATTTTTAGCCTAAGCATGCGTGCGCTCTCGCGTGCATTAATTAGCGCATCGATATGGCAACGCCAGCGAAATGGCCAACCGCCTGACAAACACGACTGTCGGCCTGATGATGCCACATGTTTCAAATTGTGTGCTTCGCAAAATGAATGGGTTTTAATTCTCTATAATTTCGAAATGCTACGCGGATATGGGCGTGGCGGGAGGCGGTTGGCGGAAAGAGGATTTTCACATGTGGGATTTTCGGTAATGAGGAAGGGAAATTTTATACATTCACCGTTATCGGCTCGTCAGGTGGGAATTTTCCAGTCTAATGGGGATTTTCGCTCAAGTGGTGATTTCGATGCAAGGGAGATTTATTTCGATATTTTGATTTGTCGGAATTATTTTTGGAGTCTTTGGGATTATTAAAAAAAATTTAAAATATTAGTAAAAAGATAGAATATACAAATAGTAAAAAGAGTTAAATACTTCCAAAAATTTTGACATAAAAAACTTGAATAAATAAATGATTTTTATGGAATATTCAGTAACAATTTTTTTCTTTTTTTAAATTATGTAAAAATATTAAAACTGTCAAAAACAAAACTAAAATTAAATAATAATAAAATAATAAATGAGAAAAATTGAGAAAACAATAAACAAACTAAAAAAATATAAAATTAATAAAAAACTAAAATTAAATTATGAAAAAATATATAGGAAAAATTGAGAAAACAATGAACTAATTAAATAAGAAAGAAATAAAATTAGATTAATATGAAATTTTTCCTTCGGTATAACTGATATTTCCCCCCCCACACACTAACATTAATAACACCCCACCCTCACCATTAACCACGATAATTCAAATAAATTGCAGCATTCACCACCAACAGCAACAACAACAACTACCCCACCGTTCGCCCCATCCCACTAAATCACCGTTGTCGTGTTTTTCCAAATTATAGTTCCATTGGTCATAAATAACAATATTTTGACCCAGATTGAAAATTCCGCACAGCCCCCCATTGAAGCGAATAAATTCCACTCGAAGCCCATGAATGCTTGTTGCTGAAGTGTTAATGTGAGGTGAGCGCAGGGTTCAACACGCACCCCTGAGGGGATTCCGACGCCCAACCTCGACCCCATCATCTGCATTCATTCCCAGTTCGAAATTTATTCACCTCACCGCCATCCGTCACCACTCAGTTGCTACGTGGTTATTTCGACTTTGAAATATTTTATTGTATAATCATTATAGCCCCAATAAATACAAGTTCACCACAGTGAATTTCATTGCAATTGAGTCTGCTGGAATCACCACTTGGTTAACTTTTTCGTCATTCACCTTAAATTTGATTTTATTTCAACTTCAACTCCAGCGAAATTTCACCATATGCTTAACTATTCCTTTACCATATTCACAACTTCTCCATCATCTCAACTTCACCACTATCTCAACTTCTTCACCACCACCTCAATCTCATCTTCGTCTCAGCCTCACCACAACTTCACCTTCCATCATCTCAACATCAACATCGACCCCCCCCCCCTCCACTCAGTTGACTCCCCCAACCCCCAGCCCAGCGTGTGCCAATCGACACCCTGAGGACCACACCCACTTCCTTCCCCGCCCATCTTCCAACCATCCCCCTGCCGCTTTCTTCAGCTCCTCCCCCGTTCACCTCATCCACCACCACCACCACCACCGCCATCGACCCATGACCCCTAAACGAATTTTCGTGTCGAAACTAATTTTATGGCCCCAGTGCACCGCATGCAGGGTGCTTTTTGTTTCAGCCACACACGCCGCCCCACCCTGTGACGAGGTCGGTGGGTTCGGGGTTCACCTAATAAAATTACAATAAAAATTCTGTTGCTCTTACTTCGTCCTTTGGCCTTCCTTTAGTTCGTCCTTCTTTCCTTCCGTTCATTCTCTTTGCATGGAAATTTCGTTTTCGGCCGCAGGGACATTTGTAATGCATTTAATTGTGGGCGTGTTTATGTGCACATGTGTCGGTGTGTGTGTCTGTGTGTGTCTGGGGCGTGCATGTGTCAGGGAGCGTGTTTTCGTGTGTGCCTGTGTTGTGTCTATGTGTGTGTTTGTGTGTTGTCAAAGTGCACTCGTGTTTCCTTGCAATTCCCTTGAGGTGAAATTTCTTATCCGTTTTCGGTGTCAAACAGAGATTTCAATTTAGCACTTGGACGTGGTGGTGTTGCCACCCCAATTGGAAATGCACCTTGAATATAGATTTCTGAGATGTTCTCAATTCTCTGACATGAGATAATGCGAAGGATGCTCCAGGGAGTCTAAATTTATATCGCTTACTCAAATGGATTTCGTCTCGATTCTCCAGGATTTCGTCTCGATTTGATTTGGGCGGAATTCAAATCACTCGAAGTGGACAAGTCTGGCAACGCCGTGGAGGTCATTGCATCTGGTGTCCTCGTCCATTTCTCCATAACGAGCCCGAAGGAATCATGTCAAGAAGATGAAAGCAGAAGGCAAGAGACAAAGTGGATAAGAAACCTGGGGAGAAGAAACCAAAGTAGAAAAAACCAATGCTAGAAGAGATCAGGGGTAGAAGAAAGAGAACTCAAATATAAAAGAGGGCTAAAGGGGCGGTTCCAAGAGGGGGTGGAACCACCGCAAGCAGGCTGAAATATGTTCGAAGCAATTAACACGACATGCGGAAGTTGTTATTGAGATTTACGTGAGGATAATAATATATGAGGATCGACCATTAAACACTTCAGTCCATGTTACAGACAAACCATGGAACAGAAACCAAGGAACAGGAATCGAAGAGAGAAACCAAGAAACCAAGGAAAAAACCACAGAGAGAAATCAAGGAACAGAAACCACAGAGAGAAATCGAAGAACAGATACGAAAGACATGAGCCGTGTTGAAGAAGGATGGAAGACCTCTTACAAGCTCAAGTACCACGAGAATATCGAATAATCAAAAGAAGATGATCGAGAGGAAGAAGTGTGCACAAATGGCCCCAGAGCCCTACTTTTGGATCGAAGAGAGGGATGAGTAAAAATAACACAATTCTATCTTCTGTTCTCCACTTTTCAACCCTTTCTTCTTATGGTAAGGAAGGAAAGACAGTGATGGCGATAGAGTGAGAGAGAGAGAGAGAGAAACAGAAAGAATGAGAGAGATGGGAAAAGCTTTTAACGACTCGATGGGAGGTTGATTAAATTATCGACAAGTGAAGCGAGAGGAAAACTCGAGAAAGTGGTAACAAGTGATAGGCAAAATGAAAAATGAAGGTAGTCAGAAGGATGGTGATAGTCTGGAGGATGGCGATAGTGAGGAGGATGTAGGAAGTCATGGTGATGGAGAAAGTCAGAGGTGAACAAAAAAATGCTCCAGAAAAATTTGCTAAAAGCTTCGCTCAAGTGAAGGAAAGTGAATTAATTAACAACAACAGGAAGAGGAAATCACAATTATATAACAAAGTGTTTTTCTTCTGCATAAATTCACATGAATTTGATTAAGAATTAATTTAGGTCGATTTAATTTCATGGGAAAAAAATTCAAATTCAATTCTAATTGATTTTCCTTAACCTTTATTTTATTAAATTCACGTCATTTCGATTGAGTTCAACATACTGATTTCACCTTAGTGCGATGACGTTTAACATATACATTTCACCTCAATTCGAAGACATTTAACATATAAATTTCACCTCAGTTTAACCTCAACTTGAACCGAAATAACCTTTGACAGATAATTGTTTTTGGTATAATGCTGATGATGATGATTATATGGTATTGTTGTTGTTTTAATTGTTGGGTTTTTTTTACAGTTTCTTTTGTTTGTGGTTGTTTTAAAGTTTTATTTTTGTTTTATTGTTGTTGTTGCATTAATTGTTGTTATCACTTCCGCCCCAAGCTCAAGTGACATCCGTGTGATGACAAAAGTCATTAAAAGTCACACAGTCCACTCATTGTGGTATCTCTCTCACTCACACACTCTCCTTCTCCCTCCTTCTCTCTCTTTCACCCATCTCGTTTCCTATCTTTGACTTCGCTATCTCTTTCCTTCCTTCCGCATTTGCATTGTTTCCTCCCGATTTACGCTCAGAATGACGACGAAAGAAAGAGATCAAGTTTCAAAAGGATTTCCCTTCGTGCTTTAAGATTTCGCTATAGAGTGAAATACATATGGATATGTATGGATATTTAAGTGGATAGTTGTATATGGATATATATAGATGTATGTGAATATATATTTTGTCAGGCAGTGTCTTTGGCTGCGATGGCACAAAGAAATAAAACTCTCTTTAAGCACGCGTCACCTGAGCTCGTCTCTTTTCCTCTCCTTTCCCCCCTCTCACTTCTATCCTTTCTCCCATCAACTCTCAACTTCTCACCGGTAAAAAGGAAGTCGTTGCCGACTGCTGGGGAAAAAATTCACATTTCTTTTGTCCTTGGGTTTCTTGTATTTATGAAGTGCGGCGGAAAAGTGCAGCTTTTGACTACACACACACACAAACGCACACACACATATATATGGATACAACTACAAAGACACTTCATGGTTGGCCATTAAAGCACGCCTGCGGAAGCAAAGTTCAGGCGCAAGGTTCAACGGAGAAGGTTAAAAGCCGTTGAAATGCGAAATAAATGATGTTGCAGACGATTTATTTCACTAGCAGCTATTCTCATTGTTGTTTTAGTAGTTTTTAAAATTGTTTCAGTATAAAAGCGATTGCCCAGAGAAGGCTAATGGAAGAAACTCAAAGGAACTGAGGATAATATATAAGAATATATGGCGTGGAATAAAAACGCAAATAATTAATGTAAAAAATAAATACCAGAACCAAAATAAATACAATCTGAAATAATTATTTCACAAATTAATTGCGTTGAAAATAGAGTAAATTATATAAAAAAAATATATAAAAACTATGGAAATAATAATATAAAAATTCTAAAAATTACTATATAAAAATTTATAAATTATAATTCGGCTAACATAGAAATTGATAATAAACCGGAATTTAAAAATAATTTAACGAATAATATGACATTTTTTTTAAATAATATAAAAACTATATAAATCGAGAATAAAATAATAATAAAAATTAATAATTTAAAATCTCATACAAATGACTTTTTAGACACTTATTTAGACAATTAGAAATATAATTTATTAAGCAATAAAAAATACAATTCAAATCTAAAAAAGTCAAAAAAGTTATAGTCAAATTAAAACCGATGCCAATTATATTTATACATTAGGAAAAACTATCAAAACAATTTTTTTCCAATTAACTCAAGGCGGTTTTTAAATTTCGCAAAATAAATAAATTATACGAATTGAAATTTATTGCTGAAAACTTAATTAAAACGAACTTTCATTTTTCATAAGTAAGCAATTATAGTAGAAATTCAATTGAAAATAAACAAAGTTTCACCATAAATTGCTTGAATAAAAAATACATTTAATCAGCAGGATACAAAACAAAAAATGTTTCTTTTTATTTCGCCTTTAATTGTTGTGATATTTAAATAAACTCTCTTAAATGGATTCGGACCTGCGCTTAAATGAATTTATTATTTAACACATTGTGTGCTCTTTTTATGCGGATTATTTTCATATACATATATGTGGATAATTATTAGTGGTCCTTTATTGATTTTTGTATTTTGTTGGTTTTTCACTATTTAATTATTTTTGTTGTCCACTATTTATTTGTTATTTTTTATTTATGCACTGTAAACAAAAAATGAAATGGCATCAGAGCTGTCATGATTAATTATAATATTAAATGTAAAACTCCATAAAGAAACCGGAAAAATCGGAGAGCAAACAAAAACCTGTATATAACATCTGAGAGGCAATAAAATATTTTATTTGCCCGTTTAATCGATGCACAGTGGTCGAATTGCACCAACTGAAAGGGTGGATTTCGGGTCATAAATCCACTTAACAGAGGGCGAAATCACTGAGAATGCACACACACTGAGAGAAATCATTTTAATTGATCTCTCGAATAATTTATATTTTATTACTACAACAACACACACTACAAACAATTGCCTTTATTATATGAAATGAAAAAATCCGTTTCCATTTGTTGATGTTTTACAAGCGTTTCCTTCAAGGGCTTTAAAATCCCGACAAACAGGAAGCGATAAATTCTGTGAAAATGCCAGGAAAATATGAAATTACTTGATATATTTATTGACGAAAAATTATGAAAATAATAAGAAAAAAAAATTAAATAAATTGCAACAACACGATGAAAATATATTAAATAAATTGAAACAACAGCAGGAAAACAATTAAAAATTGGAAATATCAATAGTAACACAATTAAAGCCATGAGCAAATGACTAAAAAAATATAATTGAAAGCGTTGAAGATAAACAAGATAATAAGAACAAAATAAAAATAAAGACCAGGGATGCTCGAAAAAACATGAAGAGCTCCTAACTGAGATTTAATAGGGATTGCTTTTAATTTTATGGATCATTGAAATATATTTATTTTTATTTTTTCGCAGTTTTATAGGTCATTGAAATTTATTTATTTTGCATTTAAAATTTCTTTATTGATCTTAGCGAATGTCGAGAGCAAAAATAGTGTTAAATGTAGTTGACAATGATTTTTACGACGGTTGCAATATTTATTGAAATATATGAAAAACAAATAACTTCATTTGGACAACTACAAACAAAGGCTTTTAATGTAGCCAATTATTTCATAAAAAATAAAAACAAAACAAATGAAAACGTAATAATAAAACAAAAGAAAATCATAAAACATAACAAAAAACACAAATAACACATTTAATTAACACGGAAAAACTCAATTAATACCTAAATTAGTCGAAAGAAATAACGAAATTGTATTTACAAAAAAACAAACAATGATTATATTATCTGCGCAATCAATCCTTTATATCCAACGCCAAAGATTTGTTTTTTGTTCATAATATCAAGCCATTGAACAAAACAATGCGGCTTTGTTATGAGCCTAAAACTATGCCACAAATAAATGATAATGATAAAATTGCTTTCAAGCTCCTAAAAACATTTGTTCCAGCTCCTGGAAACATGATATTGTATTTGGTTCCTGAATTCTTTTTTCCCAGCCTAAAAGCATGCGGTTGAAAATGCTGTTGAAAATTAACCTGAACGAATACCTGCAGGTGTTTACATAAGCATTGCATACATTGGGGCGCTTTTCATATTCACTCTTCTCTTTTTCACCCTCCCTCTTTCTCACTCTTCCCCTTTGCCAGCCCTGCCTTCGTTCGCCACAAGCTTCCGTCAATGTTAAGGCATTTGCTCGGCATGACATCACATCCTTGCATGTCCTTAGCGAGAGCTCACCCAAATGTCAACAACCCGTCCACGTGGTTCGCTCTCTCTCTCTGTCATTGTTCCTTGAGCTCTCTCTCCCTCGCTACCTTCCTCTGTCCTGTGACACACTCCGGCTCTCGCTGGAAGTTCGAAAAGTTTCGCAACTTGTGGCCATCGCTCATGCGCCTGTCGCTATGCAACATGTTGTCAAATCCTTCGCAACTCTCTCTCTACTTATCTCACTCTCTCTTGTCCTCTGTTCCTTTCCCTCTTATTTACTTTACCACCCTCTTTAGACGCTCTCTCATCCTTGACTCCATGCATCCTTGCACTTTGCTCTTTGGCTCTCTGTGATTATTTTTGCTGCTGTTGGCTTCTTCTTTTTTCGACCATAAAGTTCAGAGTTCAGTGTCGTCCACGTACTGCATGTGACAGGAAGCTGTTGTACTCGGACATGAAGGGCGTCCATCCTTCTTTCTCTCTCTCTCTCTCTTTCTTTCTCACACTCCGTATCGGAGTGATTCTCTGTCAGTTCTTTTAAATTTGCCTCTCGGAAGTTGGGCACATTTCAAACAATATTTTCTGGGAAACTTTTGATGAAAGTTTTTAAATGCTCAACAATAGTAGAGAGAGAAAGGAAAAATAGAGAGAAAATATGCAGAAAAATAGAGAGAAAAGAGGGAGAAGTGAGAGCGATGTTGGAGAAACCACAACATGGAGATGGTTTTCGAGAATTTTGATTGACTTTTCTTGGGACGCAAGAGCTCCAGGGCAGACAGGTGTAAAGAGCTTTATTTTTTGTTTTAAAAATAGATGGAGAAAGGAATGGAAAGTGAGGGAGACGACTGTCATGTGCAGGGGAGTACAGTGGAACAAATAGAAACAATTTTGTGAAATGGATTAAAAGAAAATGGAATAATGTTCATAAAAAAATAATGATAGGTTAATTTAGCATAAAGAAAATTATATAAATATAATAAAATACAATATTACAAATAGATACCAATTAAATATAAAATTAAAATCATATATAAATTTAAATAAACATTTTTAATATAAATATAAACAAACAAATATAAATAAATTCAAGGAGTAACGCATAATTAAAAAAAAATAATAATTCTACATAATTAAAAGAAAAAATATTAATAAAAAAAATAATAAAATGCCTTTACATATATCAATATTTGTTATTCAACGTAAAAAATTAAATCTAACATATATTCAAAAATAAAAAAATCAAAGAATTTCTAAAATATGTCAAAACATTTTTTAATTTCCATTTTTCATTTTTTTCCATTCTCTTTGTCGTATTTAAGAAATTTTCAAAATCCTTTCAGTTCGACGAACTAATAATAATCACTACAAGAAAAGCTAAAGGCCTCAGGCTTCTATTCAGAAACCGGCCTCAAAATAAAACCCGACCCCGACGGCAGACAAAAACAAGAGAAAGGCCGAAACGCACTAATACTCAATCGACGCACAGAGGGAGACAGAGATAGAGTAACGTGCAGCCGCAGAGAGAGCGGTAGAAGAGTGTGAGAAATAGATAGAAAGAGATGGAGTCAATTTGATGCATCGGCACCCACTCACGAGACTTTTTCTTCCATTTGCAGCTTTCGTAGTTTTCAAATCTGGAATTCATTTCAATGGTTAACTTAGCTCTCTGCGAAAACCATTTGGTTTCTGATGTTTTTGGCCATTTCGATTTTGTTTTATTTTTTTGAGTCTTTTTGTATTCATTGCGAGAAGCTGCGCAAATCCTTGCGATTTCAATTTTCATCATCTGCAGCATCGACTCTCGCCGTTTCTCTCTCTTTTTTCACATCGTCACCTCAATCTTTCCCTCTCTTTTTTTTTCTCTCTCTCTCTCTTCATCTCTATCTAACTTCTCTCTCTCTCTCTCTCTCTTTCGAAGCCATCAATTTTTTGCCCCGAGAACAAAAGGTTTTTGAGGTGAAAACGATTGGGATTTTTTTGCTCTGGAACTCACTTTTGGACTGAAAGGTTATTTGATTTAGATTGTTTCTGGGGTCAAACCACGCCATGAATAGAAGGAGACAGAGTGGAAAGTGGTAGAGAGAGTGAAGTAAGGAGAGAGGATAAGAGAAGGAGGAAAAATTCTGGTGAAACACATCAGTTTGGAGTTGGTAGAATGAGATTCAGTGGAGGAAGGAAAAATACGTCTATTTCTGGCAAAACGGCCAAGGATTGATTTGGCAGGATTTGAAGGATCCACCGAACAAGAAGGATTTTTGAATGTGCACAAGAGAGAATGTAGAGAAAAGAGGGAGGTGAAAAGAGAGAGGTAAAGTGAGGAGTGAAGAAAAGGGGAGAATGAGAAAGAAGTGGAGAGGACAAATGAAGAGTTCAGAGAGAATGAAAGGAAACCGACTCTCGTCTCAAGGGAAGAGACCAATTAACACCAAATTCAACACAAAACTCAAAAATCATGCGAGGAATTTCAATGCATCAGTGAGATAAATAGATCATTGGATGAGTTGCAGCGAGTGGGAGAGATAAATAGATCGAAGGGAGGCATATCAGTGTGTAAGGAAGATAGATAGATAAATAGATAGATAGATAGATGATTGAGTCACAAATGTCAAGAGATCAGAACAATGGACAAGAAAGAAGGAAATTTTCAAAATTGAAGCATATTTTCAGGAGGCACAGAAACTACAATGGAATGTAGAACAAAAAGAGAAGGAGAGAGAAAAAGATAGGGCGGATGAGAACGAGAAAGAGAAAGAGCAATACAGAGATAAGTTTGAGGGAGAAATAGATATGGATAGAGAGAAATCTCCAGGATAACGAAAGCAAACGAGATGAAATGTGAGAATATGAAATGCGAAGACAAATCAAAGGATTTTCCACTGGGGGCTAGATGAAAAAATCCGAAATCTCAAAATATTATCCCAATAGTATTGAAGTGATACGAAGAAATAACGATCATCGATGTTCTCTCCATGGATCCACTCAAAGCCACCCAGA
Source organism: Coelopa frigida (assembly GCA_017309665.1). NCBI lineage: Eukaryota > Metazoa > Arthropoda > Insecta > Diptera > Coelopidae > Coelopa > Coelopa frigida. The sequence goes on from CM029564.1 coordinate 26,567,995, forward strand.
GACCAATTTGCTCAAATACCTCCTGTAATTTTCTCATCCATGACCATGTATCATGGCAATAAAAACTTAGCTCGGACAATCGGAAACAATGACTCTGAATTCCCCATTGATTTGGGAACCTCTTTCGACTCTCCCTCTCCCTCTCTGTCTGGAGGCAACAATCAATTAGATGTTGTCTTCTTTCCATGTCCAATCAAGTGTACGAGGGAAGCTCTTCGGGCATTTGAAATCTGTAAGGAATTCGGTAAATGATTTTATTGCAAGGAACAAAAAGGATTCGCATAGCTACGCTTTCTCTATTTCTACTCTCTTCCTCTCTCTTTCATCCCCTTTCTCTCTCTTTAATTGCTCTATATACGTGTATGTTCGTCTTTCTGTCGATACCTCTGTCTCTTCCTGCGTTTTTTAATCATTTTTATTGCTTTCTGTTCTTGTGGAAGAAAATTCATTCAAATTACTATAAAAGATTCATTCAAATTGTGAGAAATTGTTTCAATACATAAAAAAATTCTTCCAAATTATGAGAAATTTTCCCAAATAATAAATAATAAAAAATCTTCCAAATTATAAATATGTTACCAAACTATAAAAATTTTTTCTTATTATAAAAATTATTTCAAATTATAAAAATTCTTTAAAATTATAAAAATTCTGTTAAATTATAAAAATTTTCCATAAATATGAAACATTCTTCCAAATTATAACAATTCTTCATAATTATAAAAAATGTTTTCTTCTTCTGTAACTTCTGTAAAATTCTTCCATATTATGAAAATTGATTTTAAATTATGAAAAATTCATCTAAATAATGAAAAAAAATAATAAAAAAATACTTCAAAACTATGAAAAATTTATCCAAATTATAAAAGAGTTTCCAAACTATAAAAATTCTTCCAATTATGTAAAATTCTATTATTTTTAAAGAATATTCCAAACTATAAAAATTCGCCCAAGAGCAATTCTTGTATTTTTTCAAATAATTCCTCTGGAATTCGTGAAATATTTATACAAAATTTGACAATTCTCATCCTACTACCACTACTAGCAAGTTTTCTCTATTTTCTCCCTCTTTCTGTCCCTCTTTCTCTCACAATTTTTCTCCCTCCTTTTTCCCAAACTCTTTAATCTACTCTTATGTCTTCCACTCCCTTTTCTCGTCCTTCGTAGAAGTCCTCAGACAGCAGCGGCTTCATTGCATCATTTAAACCCGAGATCGCGCCTCTCAAAGAATCATTCCGTATCAGATGCTATGCTCATTCAGATGCCACACCCCCTCAGATGCCACGCCCCCTCAGTTGCCTACTCCCAATCGCTCCTTCCCGCCCATTCAGGGAACCCTGGTAAAAAATCGAAAATGAAGATTTATGAAGGAAGCGAAGAAATTTGACGCCCAAATGATTACAAATGACACGAAGGACATTCGCAGATGGAGAGAAGAGACAGGCGGAGAGAGAAAGAAAGGGACGAACAAACGGAGAGAAGGACAGATAGTAGAACGGACAGACAGTTATCGAGAGAGGGAGAGAGAAAATTTCGTTGTTTATTTTCAAGTTTCGACAACAGTTGTGACGGCTGTGGCAAGAGAAGAAGTAAAGGAGACGAAAGAAGAAGAAGACGAAAGAAGAGAGCGACGTTGAGTTTGAAGAAGGAGGAGTGAGGAGGATGAAACCACAGTGAAGAGAAGGGAATGATAGTGAGGAGAATGAAATGAAAATTAGGAGGATGGAACGAACGATGGAACAAAGAGGGAAAAGCGACTGAAGGACGAAAGAGAAGGCGAATTTGAAGGCGTGGATGATTGGGTGTAAGCATGCGACAAATGAATATTGATGGCTCGTCAATGTCGCCATCAATGGGAGCCACAAACACACACACACATACACAATGGGGAGTCCTGGATTCGTTTTTGGCAAGAGAGGAATCCTTCAGCATAGAAAAAGGAGGGTGAGTCAGGGGGATAGAGAGGATGAGGGAGAGATTGAGACGGAGATAGAGGAGGGAGGTAGATAGAGTGAGACAGCATGACGCATTCTCCATCTCCGGTTGAATAATGAAAAGCTTTCAATTCATTAAAACCAACTCCAAAAAGGCCTCGACGTCGTGGCGTGACGTTGTCAAAATAATAAACTCCCACTCTATCTCTGTCTCTCTCTCTCTATCACTTTCTCTGTCTCCCTCCCTCCTCTACCCAGTAATTTACTCCATAATCTTCAATATGCAACAGGATGCTGATAATTTATCACATGTCAACAGCTTCCAGGACATGAGAAGTCAATATGTCATCGTGTTGAAGCCGGAGATGAGTTTTCAAAATATATGCACCCAAGCGTAAGTGTGTGAGTGAGTGAGTGTGTGTGTGAGTACATCGCTCATGTGTTGACAATTTGATGTATCACTGACACACACAGAGACAGAGATCCACACATTCCACAGCAACCACCAGACTTTGAGGCGAGGAAAATTTCAGAGAAAATTCTCATCCCTGAAGTTTTTGACGGATTTGGAGGAAATTCCCTTCTCGAAGTCTTCGGAGAAAAAACCCACCCATGAAGCATTTGGAAAAAAATCTCATCCCTGAAGCCTTTGGAGAAAAATCCCATCCCTGGAGTGTTTGGAGAAAAATTCCCTTACGAACGATGATTGAAAATTCCTATCGAAGAAATAATTCTCCCTCAAGGTTCGCGAGATTCTCCAGCGGATACGATTCGTTATTGAAATCATTTGGTTCATTTTCGATTTTTATTTTGGTTCATTTTCGATTGTTATTTTGGTTCATTTTCGACTTGTTTGTCGTCCCCCGAGTCTTCGTTAAGAAGAGTTATGATTTTCAGGCTCATTCTTGTCATCCTACTGTGACAATCAGCCCACTCTGAGCTCATCCCACATTGATCTCATCCCACTTTGATCTCATCCCACTCTGACTCATTTCACTCAGATTTCATCCCTTTCTGACCTCAGTTTACTCGAACCCCTCCCACTTTGATTGCTCGTTGAGGCCTTTGGAATGTTTGCTCGCCATAAATATGGAAATGACATCGACGTCCGTCTGTCTGTCTGTCTGTCCATCCCTCGGTCCATCCGTCGTCCCCAACTCGATCTCCAGAGCCTTCAACAACGTCCTGTTCCTTGTTTATGCGTTTTCTTCTTCTCATCCTTTTTGTTCATATTTTCATTTCTTTTTTTCCTTCCTTCCTCCCCTTCTTTTCCTTCCTTTCCATCTCTTTTTTCTACTCCTCCCTTCGTCCCCTTCTCTTCTCACCAGCCTTCAATATCCTTCTCTCACTCCCCCATTCTTCGATCCCTTTCGCCATCCTTCACAGAAATTGGCCGGAAACTACAAAAAGCATCAACAACAACAGTGGCATGAACTAAGGCTGCTTGTGTCATGACCTAAATACAATTACAACAAAAACAACAAAAAAGCATAGTAAATACAACAGAATAAAAAAAAATAAGAATAAAAAATAGCAACTACTACAACAAGAACGACTACTATGAGAACATAGAAAATAACAACGCGAACAAGAACAAAAATAACAACAACAACAATAAAAACGAAAATAAAAACAACGATAACAACAACATTGAGTATTTGTTTTTTCACTTTGCATTTAAGATTCTTTTTCATTTTATTATGATTTATTTTTCACTCCCGAAGATGCCGAAGGGTCCTTTTAGCAACAATGGCAACAGAAACAAGGACAATTATATCAACAACAAAACATAGAGTACGAGAACCACCACCAAAACTTTCAAAGGCGCCGCAGGACATTTTTCCGCAGAAAAGCATTTAATTTGTCAAAAAACGTCTTCCTCTTATTCTAAGCTTTGCGGACAGTAAAAGTTCATGGCATGATTTGGATGCAGAGCAGGTTCAAAAATTGAGAGAGTGCGAACGAGAAAGAGTGATAAAGTTTGTGAGAGAGTGAGATTGAGAGAGAGAGAGAGGGATACAAGAGTTGGGATAGCCAAGAACTAATATCGAGCAGGAAATTAAGAAACTTCAAATAATTCAATGAACTTATTGACGCCATATCGTATGATATCACGGTAAAGCACTTGTATTATAAAAATAGATTAAAATAAATAAACAGTAACGTGATGGAGATTCTGAAGGAGGGCACAAAAGTCAAGCTGGATTGACACAACACGATATACAAAAATATGTGGCGAATAATGGTGACAACTGGCTATTTATGCCGATCACTACACATAGGGGCCCCTTGTGCCCAGTTCTACGTGATGTTGGCCCACACGAGTTACATGTGACCATCATTGGCGTATGTTAATGGAAGGTGGCGATTGTTAAAAAAAAATGTACAGCGAACGTCGGGTCGAAGACAACGTGAAATATTCGCGGTAGACCACGTTTCTCAACGACCAGCTTTTGATATATAAGCACGACGACATTAATTTTCAATTCAGTTTAGAACATCTACTTGTCTTCTTCGATACACCTGCGGAATATACAAATACTCATTGTGCAAAATGCGTTTCTCTCTAACTCTGGTCGTTCTTTGCGCTCTGCTGGTGGCTCTCGGATCAGCCATGCGTCATAAGAAGCAGGATATAGATTCAACGAGTAAGTGGTTTTCAAAAAACCAATAACAAGGATATACTAATTATCTAACGTCCATATGTGCCTATCACTAATTTCAGTCAATAACAAGGAAGTGCACAGTGGACATCATAACACAGACGTTAAAGTCGTTGATGCGAAGAATACCAATGTAAATGCTCCTATTGACGTCAATGTTGCAAATGCTAGGCGTGATGTACTTAAAATTCTGTAAAAATAGTTAACGTGTTTAAAATATATATGAAATATATTCAAATATCGGAGATCTTTGTATTCCCTATTTCAGCTCGCTTCGGTACTCCAGTACTCAAAAACAATTTTTCAACAAAGAATCGTTGCTCTAAATATATCGGTGTTAAGTACTTCGTTATATAATTTTTTTCATTGCTTTATAAATTTTTTCATGCAAAGGACATTAGTAAATTGAGATTCCGAAGTATGACGAGGACGACATCATGAATGTGAAATTAGAATGCGAAGCGATTCGACAAAAAAACAACACACACACACACACACAAAAATAAACACAGACACAATCGTACAATGGCGGCGACTTCCGACGGATGAGTCAATTGAAGGTTGCGTGAGGAACTGAGACAGACGGAGGGAGGGAGAGGAAGGAGAGAGGAAGAAGGAGGAGAGAGGGAGAAAGGGAGAACCACAGACGTCGTCGTCGTCTTCATGCAAAGTTCTGAAAATTTGACAAAGACAACAAGTGGAAGAGGAGGAGTAGAAGAAAACAAAACGATGTGAAAAAGTCACAAGTCGAGGATGAAGAGGGAGATGAGGATGATAAAGGAGACGAAGAAGCGGAAGGAGATGAGAAAGCTGAAAAAGACGAGGAAGAAATTGAAGATAAGTTGAAGCGGAGACAGAAGACGAAGAAATTGAGAAAGCGAAGTCGTCCTGGATCAAGTGCAAATGTTTGGCATCGGAATCTCAGAGCCGAACTGTACGAAGGATCCGACAGGATATCAATTGTTAAGGCAATTTGTTAAATAAACAAACACTTTGCCGAAGCAAAAAAGAACTTGAGAGAGGAAGAAGCAGAGAGTGGAAAGGACGACAATAACAACGAGATGGAAGCCAATAACAACAGCGAGGTTCAGAGGGCAGCCGAAGACCCGGCTATTGTGGGAGAGCCAAAGCAAATAGGATTAGGAAAGAGCTTGACTTTGTCGTAAGAAGGAAATATATAAAAATGAAGAAAGAGAGAAAAAATTAAAGAGAGCGGAAGAAGGGGGGGGGGGGGAGATGAGAGGAAAAAGGGGGACCAATTCGATCGCCAAGAACGATGTTAGTGTGACGGAGAAGTGAAAGGAAGCTGTAAAGGCTGTAAAGATATAATAGAAAGATATAAAATGAAGAAGTTGAAGGATGAAGTTAAAGGAAGAAGTTAAAGAAAGAAGTGAAAGGAAGAATTCAAATAAAAAATTAAAAACAAATAAAACAACAATTTAAAGGAAACATTTAAAGGAATTCTGTTGAGGAAGAATTTAAAAAAAAAACTTAAATAGATCGTCCATTTAAGTTAAGGAAGGCAAGATATGTAAGAAATATGTATGTTAAAAGTAGAAGTGTTTTGTCCAAGCAATGGAATTTTCACACTCCCTCTCCTTTTCCATCTCTCGAGGTCCTTTTTGCTTCACCCTCTTTCTCTTTTCTTCACACTTCCATCTTCCGTCACCTTCGCTCGTTTCGCTTTCACTTCGCTTTCAATTCTTTTGTGCATCGACTCGAATCAGGAATCTCGAATTGTGGAATCATGGAATCGATCCCTTCTCGTCTTTGTCGTCCTCGTCGTCCTTGTCGTCCCTGTCCTTGTCTTCCTCATCCTTTTCATCCTCGTCCTTTTCCTCCTCGTCTTTTCATCCTCGTCCTTGTCATCGTCTTCGTCGCACACAAAGGAAACATTTCCGTGTCATTTGGCAGTCGCTCGGGCCAAAGGATGCCAGATTTGCTCAGACGAGCCAATTGCGAAGGATTCTGAGAGGGCAAAGGACGATAAAAGACAAGAGGTGCTGAAGAGAGAGAGAGAGAGAGAGTGGAGGACGAAGATGAAGGGAGGAAACGAGATCAATTTAAAGCTTCTAATAAATAGGATCAAATGCGCGTCAATGAGAGGAGAGAAAAGAAAAAAGTAAAAGAAAAGAAAAAAAAAGAAAAGAAAAAGTGAAAAAAAGAAATACGGAGAATAAGTGAATGGAAAAATCATGAAACTTAGAAATCGGAAATTATCAAGAAGAAAGGAATTTCAAACTCATTGCAAACAAATTCTTGCAGGGGAGAAAGAGAGACCGAAAGAGAAAGAGAGACAGAAAGGGGGAAAGACAGAGAAGAAGGTTTTCTGATTCAAAATTAAGAAAGAGGTCAATTCCAATTTGAAATGAAGATGGAGGAAAATTGAAAGAAAATAATAAAAAAAAGAACAGAGGAGAGAAAAGAAAAGTCAATGCGTCAAGAATGTGAAAATAAATAATTTTAATAACCATGATAATAATGCAATAATAATAAATGGAAACAATAAAAAATAGTAATAAAGAAAAATTTTAAATAAATATTAATATTAATAATGAAATTAATAACGAAATATAGCAACTGTGATTAAGAAATGAGAGGACAAAAAAAAACAATTCTGCGGACAAAAATCCCTTATAATTATTTCAAAGGAAATGAAAAGATTTCTTCAAAAAAATTCCAAAAACTAAGGTGAAGAAGGAAAATAAAAATTTGGTGAGTGAAAGGGAAGGGATAGAGGGAGGAGAGATAAGTGAAAGAGAGATTTCTCAAGAGTTCCGGAGCTGAAGAGGAACCGAGACGAAATAGGGGAGAGAGTAAGAGGAAAATCCCAAGGCGGGGACCTCAATTATTTTCATGTCAACCTCTGAAGACCATGAGACAAAGCGAGGTGAAGAAGAGGGAGAATGATAACGAGTGGGAGGAGCGAAAAGGAGGGTGGAGAAGGAGAATGGGTAGAAGAGGATGAGATGATGCTTGACTCTTGGCCAAACTTTTGGCACTGACCCTTAGGTTAAAATGAGCAAAAGCCAGAGAAGCGGAGGGAAAGAGAAGGAATAAATAAAGGAGCAGAATGAGAGGTTGAAGAGAGGGAGGATAAGATGCAGACGGAGAAAAGGTGGAGAAAGAGGAGAAGGTGGAGAGAAAGGGGAAGATGGAGAAAAAGAAGAACATGGAGTGGAAGGAAAAGATGGAGAGAATGGAGAAGATGTTGGAGATGAATGAGAGGTTAGAGAAGAATAGTTGACATGTTAGAAAATCAAGAAAGGCGAAAGAGGTGAAAAGTAGAACGAACGAAAGCTTAGACGACAAATAGTGAGACAAACACAGACAGATCTGGGGTGAAATCAGGCTCTCGAAGAATGAACGAAAGGACAACAAGTTATGCGCCTGTAATTGTTCCATCGAGAATAAGAACAGGTAACAGAGGGGGGAGGGAAAGAAATGGGGAAGAGAGAAAAATAGTGAGAGAAAGAGAGAGAGAGAGAGGGGGGGATGAAAGGAAGCATACGGACCTCAGACTCTTGGGGCGATGAAGGAAATTCCCAGGAGGACCATAAGGCAAAAAGTTGGAGATCGTTGAGATGAAGAAGGATGGTGAGAAGGAGAGGGAGGGAGAGAGAATGAGAGACAGAAAAGGAGATGGAGAGAGGAAGAAGAAGAGAGCAAGAGAATGAGTCTTAAAGGGGGCGAGAGATGGAGAACAAAGAAGACTGAAAATAGTGCCAAAGGTATCGTGGACTTGGGGGGCAGATCTCGATGGACGATGGACGAAAATCGACTCAAGAGACTAAGGGGGGCTGAAGGTAGAAAGAGTGAAAGAGAGAGGATGATAAGAGAATGAGAAGCAAAGTAGCAATGAGGGTGGGTGGATGAGTCGAGGAGGAAGAGGCGACGAGGAAGGAGACGGTGAAGAAGAAGTAGAAAGTTCAGGGCAGAAGTAAATTGGAGCCAGAGGTCGAGGGACCAAGGATGATGTGGTCAATGGGGCGAAGAAAACGAAGAGTGAGAGTAACAAGGAATGGAAGAGTGAGAGAGAGAGAGGGAGGGTAGGTGCGAAGGAAAGTTAGTAGAGTGAGATGGAGAAAAAGTAAGGGGAGTGAAATAAGAATTCTAAAGAGCTTAAGAATGAAATGCGAAACTAAATGAAAACAATTCCCTTGGAAAGACGAGGTCGTGGTAAATTTTTCAACTTCACCTTCTCCCTTTGGTCAGAAGGTGACTCGAACTCCGTTCCGTCTCCCTCTCTCTCTTTCTCGCTTTCTTCTTTTTTTTTCACTTGTCCACTTACTTCTGGTTGACACAATAAATGCGAACAGAAAAAATGTCAAAACTTTCGCTTGTGCTTTGTTAAAAAGTTGTGTTTGCTTGTGTTGTTTTTGTTTTGTTGTTCTTTGTGTTGTTTATGTTGGTTTTGTTGTTTTTGTTGTTATGGTTACTGATATTGTTGTTTGTGTTATTGTTCTTGATATAGCAAAAGTTATTGTTGTTATGATATAGCAAAAGTTATTGTTGTTATGGAAGCTTTTAGTAAGATTGCAAATGAGGAGAAAGAAAAGGGTTGAAGTTTTTATTTTCGCAAGAAAATTTAGTTTTATGCTCGATTGGCGAAGAATGTGTACAAAACAAAAATAACAAACAATATTTTCAAAATAAAGAAAAAAATATTAAACAATAAGGAAATAAATTCAAAAATATATTTAGGAACATTGTTTTCTTTTTAATCAGATAAATACAAAATTAGAAGAAAAAAAATCGGAAAAATATATGAATATAGGAAAAAAATCATATAAAATATATAAAACACATAAAAAACAAATTTATAATAAATTAAAACATAATAAATTAAAAGGGTCCAGAAAAAGAAGATGCATAACAAGAGATAATAAACAAGGGATAAACGTTTTTTTATTTAAGAGAAAAAGAAAGAAAATTCAAGCTGTCAATCTATTTCTCTGTAAAATCTCTGCTTAAAAACCATCACTTTCAAGCGCATCGAATCTTTATTCTTTTCCTTTCAATTTCATCCTCTCTCTCTCTGTCTCTCCTTCTCTAACTCTCCATCTCTACTTTCTCCTTTCTTTTCTGACTCCTTATGCAAAGCCTCTCAACGCATTTAACTTTCAGTCGTTGTTTTTACTACCATTTTACTATATTTTGTTGTCATACCTTTTTTTCGTGAAAACTGCTTTAAACCACTACAGGATTCGCATCTCTCTCACAGCCCAGCCCACCCTCTCCATCTCACTATTCATTCTTTCTTTTCATCTCACACTCTCTCTCTCTCACCCTCTCTTTCTTCCTTTTTCTTTCGCTTCTATTTTTTCACTCCTTTTCTAACACTCCCAAGTAGTTCATTTAAACGATTTTTTTGTCTGCATATTTTTGTCTCTTTTAGTTTCTTCATTATGCAGTTTTTTTACATACTACTGTTTTACAACTTTTTTCACTACTTTTTCGGTCACCTTTTTTGACTGCTTTTTCAACTGCTTTTCTGCTTTTACCTGGATTTTTCTCCACCCTCCGACTTCTGTTTATTCCTCTCTCTAAACTGAGTTTTTTCTTCGGTGAACTTTTTTTGTTTCCGTAACAGCCGCAATGACAGGCGACGGCTTCCGTTTCCGGAAATAACTTTTCATAATATAATTTCATAATATATAAATTTCAAATTTTTTTTCTTTGATTTTTTTCCACGATTTTTGTTACCTATTTTTGTTTTCATGATTTTTTCCACTATTTTTTTCTATGATATTTTTTTTTTCAATATTTGCATTTTTTTATTTTTTCCATAGATTTTTGTTCCTTTTACATTTTTTTAGTTATTCTTCCAGTATTTTTTTTCTATTCTATTGTTCTATGATTTTTTTTATTATAATTTTTTAGTTATTATTTCATGTTGGTTTTTAAAGAAGTCCCAGTTTTTGTTGTACATAGTTTTTGATAACTTTTATGGAACCTTTTCGTAGGAGTTCCCCAAGTGTTACCAACCTTTATTTTGATGGAAATCATTTTAATACTTTTTAAAAATTTCTCGTTCTCGTTTTTTCTTTCCGCACGAACTTCGAAAGCTTTATTGAGCCGTCGCAGCAGCTGTCAATGTTTGATTAAAAGCACCAACTCTTTTTATCTCATTCTTTCTCTCTTCCTCTCTATCTCTCTCTGTCTCTCCCTCTTTTGTCTCTCCATCTCTTTGTTTCTCTCTTACTTTATCTCCCTCGCCCAATCTTCAATTTTCCGTCTGTTCCCTGTTTGCGTAAAATTTGAATAATGCATTTTTCCATTGATCGACCATATGTTGCCGTCTCCCTTCCACGACCACGGTCTGAAGGGGGTTGGATGGAGTTGCCACATATTCAATGCACTCCACTCCCCTCTTCCACCCCATGCTCAGGTAATTCACAATGCCTCCTCCTCAATCTCTATTCTCCTCAATCAATAAAGGACTTTTTCAGGACGATGACTTTTTAAAGGGATTTTTTTAGTGCGTTTTCAATGTTGAAATCGGAGGACATTTTACGATGAGTTCCCTGCAATGATGTTATTAAATTTTTATGCTTATCGGATGTTTATAAAAATTATTTTATTTTCAATAACGAAGAAATTTTGCATTTAACTGGAAATTGCAAAAACAAAATTAAAATAAAGAAAAATTAAATCAATAAAAAATTTTAAAAGTTAATTAAAAATTTAAAAATAAATATAAATATATGAAAATAAAACAGCTTTAGAAAAAAATTACAACTATAAAAAATTTCTGGAATTTAAATTTATACATTTATAATTTTAAGTTAACATCTCAATTATTATTTCTAAATTTTATTAATGCAAGTGAAATTTATTTTAAACTGTAAAATATATTAAGAAGAAGATTATATTGAAACAGAAATAAAAATTATTAATTAAATTTATTTTAAAAAGTGACAAAAATTCTATTTAATTGTCAGATATTTTTTTTGTCAAAATGTTTTTTTAAATAAATACTTTCTAAATTAACGAATTTTATATATAAAACGTTTAAAACTTCAATTTATTAGAATCTCTAATATCCCAATCTCTAATCCCACTAATCGCCAGTTTCATTTTTATTTTCCTCTCGCTTTCTTCAAATTAAAAACGCGATGAGAAGTACAAAAAACAATAAAAAACACTTTAGTTGGGAACGCTGCAATAATGACAACAACAATAATGAGAAAGAAATTAATTACCACCCAACTGTAAATAATGTGTCTGCAATTATCACGAAGGATGTACTATTTTATAATTTGCTTTGATGCAACAACAATGTTAATAAGAAAAACAACAACAAATTCAACAACAAACATAACAATAAACACAACAACAAACACTTTATACTATAGCTCTAAAAATAATGATGATAAGAACAAATAAAACAAATAAGTAGATAAATAAGAACAAAAACAAAACCAACTACAATTTATAAACGATTGTTGAAATAGAGAGGGAACAAAACAAAAAATAGTAGAAATGCTGCCTTTTCTTCTACATACGAGACGGAGAGAGAGAGAGAGAGGTATATTAGGAGAGACTGAAATGGGGAGAAGAAACGTGGAAACGAAGAAAATCTCGAAGGAAAATTTTTCGAACGATTTATTTTGTTGTTGTTACATTTGAAGTGTTTGGTTGTTGTTATTCTTATGGTTGTTGTTATTGTTGTTGTTATTATTGTTGTTATTATTGTTGTTATTATTGTTTTTGTTATTGTTGTTGTTATTATTGTTGTTGTTATTGTAGTTGCTATTATTGTTGTTGTTATTGTAGACTGAGTTTCAAATCCTGTGGCGAAGGCTGCTGCAGTTCCTTGGCGTATTCGAAAAAGGACGAAACCACACGCATACACACACACACACGAACTCACTCATACCCAAAGATCGAGTGAAACAAAACGGGGGAAATACAAAGAGAGAGAGAGAGAGAAAGGGATGATGAAACATATGCAGTGATGGATGTAAGTTAGTGTATGTGTGTGTGTGTTTGCGCTTCTGTTTGTGTGATGCCGAAGCTAAGCGTCGAGGTGATTGTGTGCGAATGTGTGAGGAAATTTATTGTTATTGTAAACAGAGAAAAACAAACAAACATAGAGAGGAGAAGAGAGAGAGAGAGAAAAACAGAGAAAAGAGAGAGAAAGCAGAAGAATGATTCGCATGAGCGAGTGAGATGGAGAGGCAGAGGGAAACAGGAAACAGAGGAAAGAAGTTTAAAAAGAGAGGGGGAGAGGGGGGGGGGGGGAATAGAGAAAGAGAAGATGAGAAAGAGAGCGAGAGGGAAGATCAAAGCAAGAGGAAGCAAAGGATTTGTTCCATTGGTGTTTGTGTTGATTGTTATTGTTGTTATAGAAGTTTTGTTTCTATCGTTGTTGTTGTTTTTATTGTTATCATGTTGTTGTTGTTTTTGTTTCTATCGTTGTTGTTGTTTTTGTTGTTAACGTTGTTGTTGTTGTTTTTGTTTCCATCCTTGTTGTTATTTTCATTTGTTTTCGTTGTCTTTGTTTTCATTGTTTTCGATGTTATTTTCACCATTATTTTAATTGTTGTTATTGTTTTTAATTTTTCGTTGTTGTTATTGTCATTTTTATTGTATTTTATTTTATTGTAGTTATTTTTGTTTTTCATCATTGTTGCTGCTATCGTTTTTGTTATTGTTTCCGTTTCTCTCCACAGACATTATAATCACCTGAGCAATAATATTTTTGCACCTCGTTGGCTTCGAGCGAAGTGAACCGAAGGTGGGTTCGTGTCGTTTATTTGATTTAGCACGTGTGTGTGTGTGCGGTAGAGCGAGATAGAGAGAGTGAGGCATATAGCGAAAGAGACAGAGAGGAGGACTGTCTGGCTCAGATCCCAGTCGTCTGCACTCACACACGCATACTCACACACACATAACATGGATCCCAGGGGCAGACAGTTTAATGGCGATGACTGAAGCGCGTCGCATTACTCTCTCCCACCTCTCTCTCTCTCTCTATCTCCCTCTCTCTTTCTTCTATCTCTTGGAGGATATCGGAAATAAATTTAAATTTCACACATAGTTGAGCGAGATTTAAAATGTATAGTCTGAACGCTCGGCGAATAGAAATGTGAAGTTGAAAATCGCAATTTGAATTTATTGATTTGCGAAAAATTTTTAAATAAAATAAAAAATTACAAAGTAAAAAATTATGTGAATAATTACTTTCATTTAAAATATTTTTTAAAAAATAGAAAACACCAATGCTGAAATTAAAATTATTTAAAGAAGAAAAAAAAAGAAAAATTAATTAAAAGAACTTTGTACTTAAAAGAACCCAATTTTTAATTAATTTTAATCTTTTTAAATACACAATATTTTTTTAAATAGAAATTTCACCTCAATGAAATTTTGTCATTTGTAATATTTTAAAAACTGATTTTTTTAATGTTCTTAAAAATTTTTTTGTTCTTAAAATTTCTCCATGGATCATTTCCCGAATCGAATTTCCTCATAAAACTCTTCCAGACGAAGAATCTTAAAGGGAAATAACAATAAAGACTTTTCCTTCTACGCCCCCATCGCTCTCTCGCTTTAACTCAGTTACTTATTCTCTCTCTCCCTCTCTTCTTCTATATATGATCCTATTGCAGATCCTTCGAACTCCACCTGTTCACGCCTCATAACGATTGAAAACTTAAGTCTAAACTAAGAGCCGACCGAGAGAAAGCGATATGGAGAAGGTGAATGAAAGAGAGTGAGAGAGAAAGGAAAGTAGGGAAAGAGAAGGAATCATTGGCGAAGCCATTGAATTAGGCTAATGCTGGAGCCAAAAGAGCTCTTGCCCTGAGCCGCCTCCGCCTACCGCCTCCCCCTTCAATCGCCTTCATCTCCTTCAAACCTCTTCGACTCCTTCATTAAATTATCTCATTATGGGTTGACTTAAAGTGGATTTCGACGCACGTATGGAGTGAGGGGGAAAGCATGAGTGAGAGGGACTTTGGTGAGGAGTGAGTGGGAGTAAGAGAGACAGAGAGAGAGCTGCATTTTATGATCACGTTCAGCAGGTTCAGCGCCCAACTTCTCCATTTACTGCACTTTACACACCACTCAACTCCATATCTCAACTTGGGAGCGGCTTTGTAGGGCTTTGCCAAAGAGAGAGCGAGAGGGAGAGAGGGAGAGAAGGAGATGCAGTAGAATGAGAGAGTGAGAAGAAGAAATGGTAGAATGAGAGAGAGCTGCCCCTTGGCAGCGAGTTAAGTTAAAGGAACAAGAACAAGGTCGAAAATGGAAGAACAAGAACGTCGAAAAGAAGGTGAAGGACGAGAAATGAAGGAATGAGAAGGACGAGGAGAAGGATGAAGAGAAGGAGATCGAGAATTCGAAGGAAGAGCTTATTTGAAGGCAGGCTTTGAAGTAATTTCAGCAACGAAATCCTTTCGAAAATTATTGCTCCACATCAACATGTCGACTCAAGGGGGCAGGAGCAAAAGAGGGGAGTGAATGAAATAAAAAAGGACGTAGTGGAAACGAAGGAGGTCAGCGGGAAAAACTACCTTTTTTTCCATCACCACTGCAATGTGAGAACAAGGTTGAACACAAATGGAAAAAAAACCACAGAAAGCTGTTGAAAGAAAGGGAATCCATTGGGAGGAAGAAGGAACAGCAAGATCAGAGCAGTCAGCGGAAGAAATAGGAGCTTACGTATACGAAGGGATAGCGGAAATGGCAGTATAAAATGTAGTAGAAAGAATAGCCGAAAGAGTAGTAGAAAATGTGATAAATACATAAATAGTATTAGAAAAAATAATAGATAATAATAATTAAAGAAACGAAAAATTAAAAAAGGCAGATAAGAGTAGTATACAATATAATAGGAAAAGTAGTAGAAAGAGTAGTAAACAGTGAACATAATGAAATAAAAAGTAGTAGAAAGATAGTAGATGAGGTTGCGAAAAAATATCAAAAAAGTAATAGAAAGAGTAGTAGAAATATTATGAGAAAAGTGTAATGAGAAAGTCTAATAGAAAGAGTGTCAAACAATTTAAATAGAAGAAATTGGTATTAAAAAAATTAGCAAAAAGAGTAGTAGAAGTGGAGTAGTGAGTAGAATATAGTAAAAAGAGTACAACACTTTTTTTAACACCATTTATCCATTTCAATCAAAGTGCTTAACGTTAGAAATCAATCCCAAACAATATGTTCGAAGACCTCGACATCGACACGAATCCCTTCGTTGAATGTCATTCGAATGGGATTCGCTGTCTCTTTCTCTCTCTCTCTCTTACACACTCTCTCCCTTTCCCTTTCTCTCTCCAAAAGCAGCTCCACTTGCCGACAAAGTCAGGGAGAGAGAGTGACAGAAGATGTCACTGTGAGACGGAGAGGGAAATTGGAACCCAACAGAAGGAGTAAAAGAGAGTGAAGTGTGTGTGTGTGCGTGAAAAAGCGAGATGCCCATATGACAGTGATAGAAGGATCGGCTGAGGGATAGATTGAAAAGTAGGTTTCAATTTCACATCGAAGGAAGGGTTTCGGATTCGAGAAAAAGAAAAAGAGGAAAACAAAAAGAAGCAGAAGAAGAATACAAATCCCCAAAAGGATGTCGAAATTTCCCACAACGAACTCGAGGATCACGACGAAAAAGAAGGGACGAGAGGGTGTGAGGAAGAGGGGAAGTAAGAGAGAAAAGGTGAGAGAAATAGATGGAAAAGGAAACTGAAGTGAGGGTCGTGTCAGGAGGCCTGGGTTACTTTTGGCCAGAGATGTTGATGCTCATGTTGAAAGATATTTCAAGCAGAGAGGAAAGAGGAAGGAAAGGAAGGCAAAAATCATAGGAGCAGAGCAAGAAAAAGACAAGGAAAAAAATAATAATAATAGGAGTAGAGAGATAAAAAATGGTTGAAGCAGAAAAAATATAGTAGTAGCTGAGAGAAAAAAAAATAATTGTAGTTGAAAGAAAAAAAGAGTTGGAGCCGAAAGAAAAAAAATAGAAAACAAATTTTAAAAATATTTAATACAAAAGTGAAAGAAAATTTAAAAAAACTTCAGTGTAGAAAGGTGTGAGAGAGAGAGGGAGGGAGGGAGGTAGGAAGGTAGAAAAAAGACAATGAGAAAATCACAATGTGAAAAAGAAACTGAAAAATACAGAGATGAAAGGTGAGGAAACCAAAAGGTGGAAGAATCCTGATGGCGAATCCTGACGGTGAACGAAATCCTGATGGTGGAAGAAAGAGAGCGTGATATAAACACATGGTAGTGGTTAGTGAGGGAATTGTAAGCACGTGTGTTTGTAGTTGGTGGATTCAATTGGCATGTGTGGAAATTCAGATCTTCGTCTATCCATCTGAATGTCTGTCCATCCATACGTTCATCTGTCTGTCCATAAGTTCATCTGTCTGTCTATACGTTAGTCTGTCTGTCCGACATCTCAGAGCTGTCAGTGCGAAAAGTCTGAATTTGTGGTTTTCTTGGGATTTTGTGGGACTCGCAATATCTCTTTCTGGCAAGCTCTCCTTCTTCTCTCTCTTTCTCTTTCCCATCACTCCGTTGCTTCAGTTCACTCTGATAGTTTCGTGACAGAGGGATTTATTTGTGAAATTTACTAGGGCTATGGGAGTAACTTGAAGAAGAACAAGAAGCCTTCTCTTAGTTCTCAAGTAGAATTTTCGTAGAAATTGTAAAAAACAAAATTTAGAGATTATATTTTCACGACTTTATATTTTATTTCTTATTTTTTTACTGTATGAATAATTTCAATTGAATTCAAGATTTTTGCAGTAATTTATTTTTTTTTAAATTTAAATTTAATTATTTATAAATTATTTGTTAACAAATTATTTCACTGTGGAATTGTTTATTATTGAATTATATAAGAATTTATTTATTTCTTTGTTAAACTTTTTATTATTTTAATATATTCTATTGTTTTATAATAATAACATAATATAATAAATCAATTTATTCAATTTTATTTAATAATATTTTATAATTATTTGCTCTTAGTATTTCATTAATGAATTAATTTTTTCATATTCTTACTTTATTATTGCATTATTCTTTAATGAAATCTCTGTTCTTGAATGAACTTTAATTAATTATTTATCAATTATTTTGCATTAGCTAATTTCTCAATGGTCAAAGGAATTGCTACGAAAATTCCAAAATAATCGCATTATAATATTTTCTAATTTAAATTTGACCCCCAAGCAAACACACACACATACAATGATACAGATTCCCACTGATTCACACACACACACGGTCAAATTAAGTGCAATTATTTTGAAATTTTAATATTTGAACAAATTTGAAGGCGGTTCGTAATTATGGTCAATTTAGGGTTTAACAAAATATATATTTGAGGAAAGAGAAAATCAAACACACACAGAAGCATGAATGGTTGCTTTACACTGAGAGAAAAATTATTACACACGAACCAGAACAATTCATGTTTCTGACAAATTGTTAATTCTCCAATCCAAACGTACACAAGTCCTTGTTGTTGTTGTTGTATACGTGTAGGTGTGTCTCAAATGTATGTGTGTACGTGTATGTGGTAATAGTGGTAGTTTTCGGTGTTCATGTGTGCGTGTGATGGATGCACGCAGTCGAGAAATTTGGAAAATTGTTTAAAAACCACACAACGAAATCACTGCAAGAAACCAGCAACAATAAAAAACAACAACAACAAACTCACAACAGCAAAAACCACCACCAACAACAACTAAATAAATATAATAACAATAACAATAGCAAAATATAGCAACAACAAGAAAAATATAATAGAATAACAAATTGATAAATAATAACAGAAAATCAACGAAACTCGAAAAAACAAACAATAACAAAAATTTACATATATTATAATAACAAATATTCCAAAGATTCCAACAAAAATATCAAAATGAACCAAAAATCTAAAATAACAACAAAAATCCCAAATAACAACACAAATGCAACTAAAATTACAAATAACAACAAAAATCTCAAATAACAACAAAAATCTAAAATAACAACAAAATTCCCAAATAACAACAAAAATCTCAAATAACAACAAAAATCTAAAATAACAACAAAATTACCAAATAAGATTAAAACTAACAACAACGACAACAACAAATACATCAACTAAAATAAAACCAACACATTTTCATGCATTTTCTGTCTCTCTCTATGTTTTGATCTCTGTCTCTCTCTCTACTCTCTCTCTACTCTATCTCGATCTCTGTCTCACTCACTCGCTGACCTTTCCCTATCTCTGACCTCTCACCATCTCTGTCCTATCTCCTTCTCTGTCTCCATCAAAAAACATTCCATGTTCACCCACGATTCACCACAACCCGAGTTCCCCACACCATTTCACACTACACCTCACCTTACCACACTTCACCTGATCACACCACACCTCGAGCACCTGCTGCTGCTTACAATTACATTCAAGCCTCACGCACACTAACAAATTCACTTTGAGTGCAAATGACAGAGTAGAAAAAAGAGAAGAGAGAGAAGAAAAAAGACTGGAGTGAGAAGGGAATGATGAATATTGCGTGCGTGAGAGGGAGAGAGAGAGAGAATGAATGTTAGGGAATTTCCACAACGATTATTTGTGTATTTTAATGGCGTTGCATTTTCGCAAATTGTGGCAACATTTCACATACATGCGAATTTATGAATTTTTAATGCACACGACACTTGTGCGTTACGAGGTTAATGGCGTTGCCACATCGTAATGAGCTTACAATTTAAGTTCTTACAATATTTTTCATATCCTAAAATAGAAAAAGTTGGAAAATGTTTGTAATTGGCCTTAAAGTTAAAAATATTTATTTAATTGAAATTTATTTTGCATTAATTCTAGGAAACAATCCTCTAAAATTACGAAATGCTATTTTGCGATATAATCTGGCAACTCTCGAATATTGGAACTCGTTGACGCTTATCATTAGCCAAATATTCTGGCAACAAATTCCGCAGCAATTGAGGTAATACAATAAATTTACATAAAAAACCCATACAGTGGGAAGGGAAAGAGAGAGAGAAAGACATGGAGGCAGAAGAATGGAAGAATGAGAGAGATGTGGAGGGAAAAAGAGGGTTATAATGAGTGAGGGAGAGGGGATGATGCATGCCTCTGCATGGGTTATTAGTTGAATAATATATTGTCTGGAATCGATAATTTTAGAATGTCGAAAATTTTAATTAAATATTAAAATGAAATGAAAGAGCATTTTGAATATTTCGTAACATTCCTGGAATTGATCAAGGGGAAGAGTTGAAATAGAATTGTGACGAAGGAAAATTTCATATAATATAATTTGATATAATAGTTCATATGAACAGAAACAGGGGTAGAAATAGTAATTATTTAATTTAATAATTTTTGGGAAATAAAAGAAAATACAAAATGTATATAAAATGTATACAAAATATATTGAAATATTCATACAAAATCTACAAATACAAATGAAGAAATGTAAAAATGTATTTTAAAATTGTTTGTTCATATTTTAATGATATATTTTCTTCATCTTATATTTATATTTCAAACTTATAAATATTCTCATATATTCTCGCTTATAATATTATCTCTTTATTTATTTTTGAAAATTTTTAAAAATTGAAAATATATTTTTTTGTTTTAAATTAAAGACACCGACATATTTATATATATCCTATTAACATTTAAGTATTTTTTCCATGCAAATTCAAGCGAATATTCGCAAAACCACGCCCACCGCCCACCAGGAATAAATCCCTCGAGGGATCTATTTGCTTGTTTAAAATTCTCACAAAATAATTAAAACTGAAAAAAGTAAACCTCAAGCCATAGAATACGCCTCTTAGCGTTGCCAGACTTTTTACAAATCCTTAACCCGCAGGAACAACAACAGAAACAGGAATAAGCATACAAGATGAAAAAAAAGCAATAACAAACATACAAAAAAAAAACAATAACAAGCATATAAGAAGAAAAAAAGCAATAACAAGCAGATGAATAAATTTCACAAAAATATAAAACTGAAATCTAAAAAAAAAAATCTGGTCTTTCGGCGAATCCTTGATTAAAATAAATCGCCAACACATGTGTGGACTTTGCTGCCCCGCCCTCCCTTTTTTCTTCTCTGTCTCCACTTCACCCTCTTCCTCTCCTTTATACTTCATCCTCTTCCTACTCTTTATTCTGCATCCTTCTCCACCTTCATCCTGCTCATCCTATCCTATCGTTCTCATTCCCTTTCCTCCCTCTTATTTCCATCTCTTTTTAAGCTTCCTTTCTCGAAAATTGGAAAAGTGTTCGGAGTAACAAAAACAACTACAGCAATAAAAATATTCACAACGATGACAACAACCAAGTGTAAAATATATCCAAAACAAACAACAACAATATGTAGAATATCCACAACAACACCAACAACAATAAAGAAGAGCTTCCAGTGTCCGCCTTTTCTCGGTTTTCGCGTGGCTTAAAATAATTCTGAGCTGCCTCGACCTCGAGAGAGAACCAGAGAACAAGGCTTCCCTGGGTCGAAGGGACCGCCTACGATGCCACGCCCACCGCCTCCTCATCGTCCTTGTTGTCCTTGTCTTCTTTTAAATCTCCTCACTTCCCTCTCATCATCTCTTCACTTCACATTCTCTTCACCATCTTCTACTCCTCATCACTCCTCCTTCCTTCTCTTCTCCTTCGCTTTCCTCTCCTACTCCACTTCCGCCGCTTCTCCCTCTCTCAACTCACATGCAAATCCCGCTTAATTCGCGTTTGTCAACTTTTTTCGCTCCTCCTCGTCCCATTGTCCCTTTCTATTCGACTATCTCTAAAGCTCTCCTTCACTCCCACACTATCTGCATCCCTCTCACACTATCTCCCTTTTATTCTCTTTAACTTCTCTCTTCTTCTCCCCTTTCTCTTTTCCTCACATTGCCCGACATCTTTAACCCACCCATACCCCCTCTCTTTTCCTCTCCATATGTATTTCTTTTCTATTTTTTTTTCTTTTTGGTTACAACATTTTTAGGTTTTCATCTTCCCTCTCGTTCTCTGCGGCCATTTTCTCTCTCAGTTTAGCGAAATTTATGTTAGTTTTGGCTTAACCTCACATTTCTAACTGCTTGTGTCGCTTTCTATCTCTATCCCTCTTTTTCTATGTCCCCTTCTCTGTCTCCCCACTCTCTTTCTCTGTCCTCTCTCTCTCTCTCTCTGTGGTTGGATTTCGCTCCCTTTTCAAATGATTTACGCCGCTCTTGTCTTCCTCTTGTTGCTCCCTGATCAGCCGTAATTTTATGGGCGCCCCCTGGTGGTCGTTTCTATTGTGGTTGTTCTTGTTGTTATTACTATTTTTGTTGTTGTTGTTGGTAAAGCGGTCAATTTAACACAAATATGCAACACTGATTACTGTGGATAGGATCCGATCGTGGGGTAGAAGAAGAGGAGTGGAAAATTTAACAGGAAACATTTCGGGACATTGAAACAATGAACAAAAAATTAATAGAAAAAAATTATGGAAAAAATAATGGACAAAATATATATCTAATAGAAAAACAACATATAAAAAAAATAATTTAAAAAAATAATTACAAAAAATATATAGAAAAAAATTATAAGCATAAAAATTTAATAACTTTAGTAGTTCGATTTGCCAAAATGAAAAATGACAATTTGCAAAAACTTAAAACTATTTTATAGAAGAAGAATCCAGAAAAGTTTTTGAAGTATTTTTGATTCTTAATAATGAATTTTATTATAATCTAATTCCAATTCTTAAAAATAAATCAACGAAAAATAAATAAATCATGTCTTTAACAGAAAATTTCAATTCAAAAAAATTGTTCCAAACGAGAAAAAATAAATCATCCGAAAATAATTGCAATTTCTAAAGAAATTCAAAAATTCATCCCATCTCCTTTCACCATTCCACATCGAAGTCCCAAGATAATATTTATTGGGAAATTTTCCATTTTTTCCTAATAATTCATGTGCTTTTTTGTGTCCTTTTTTGTTTTCTTATTTTGTTGAGGAAATGGAAGGAAATGAACTGTGAATCGCAGCAGCTGACAAAATCAAACACACCAACAACAATGAAGAGGACGAGGGAGAAAAATAATCTCTGACAAAGAGAGAAAGGAAAATAAACAGAAAAGTCATTAGCACGCATCCTGTGCCAAGGATCAGAGGAGGAGAATCGAAAGCCAGATCGGAAACTGAAACCGAATCCTTGGCGGGCAAATGTTGCGCGCATATTTATCAATAATTGCTTATCCTGGGGGCAGGATTGGTGAGAGTTGATGGAGAGGGGAAAAGAGAAGGAAAAGAGGAAATCAGAAAGAACCTTGAGGCAAGCGAAAACTTCAGAAACAGATGAAATGGGCCAGAGGTGAAGACGACATTTTCTACAATTGAATTCAGAGAAATAGTGTGGGAGACGTAAGAAATAAAGAGAGAGAAAAAGAGGGAAAAAGAGAGAGACAGAGACAAGGAGAAAGTGAAAGAACGATAAAAGCCAAAGCTGCCACGTCATCACCTTCTCTTTCCACATTCCTCCTCCTACAGATCCATGGACAAATCATCCCTAATGAGAAAAATGTGTTCCATCATCCTCCCACTTCATCGCTCCATCTTCCCCTTCGTCCCCTCGGCATAATGATGATGTTGTCGCCAGCAATCTGGCATCGCCAAGACAGCGTTGCCACTTGATTTGTTGAACGAAAATTTCGGGATTCCATTAAAACTATTTAATTAATAAAAATATTAATAACAAAGAAAATAAAGGAAGATTAGGAGAGAAAGCTTTGGAGAGAGAGAGAGGTATTGAATAAAGAGAAGGAGATAGAGAGAGAGATAACACCAGAAAACAGCGAAAGAGGAGTGAAAAAGACAAAAAATATGTCGTGAACGTTGGAAAAAATACGAGTAAAAAGTGTTGAAAGCATGAAATCGCCGCAAACACATGTCGTTAACCCATAAAAACACAATCAAACACAAGCACACACACATATGCCACATCAGACGATCTCGTTCTGCCTCTCATTCGCCCTCTTTGGAAGCCTTGGGGGCTATCGTGCAAATGAGCGCGCGATACGAGGAGCAACAGCTGAACAGCATTTATAACAACATAAATGCCATAAAAACAATAACTATATAACAAGAACCAAATCAATAACGAACAATACCAAAGTCCTGAGGGTAACCCTGGTAGTTTTATTGTAAACATGTTTTTGAAATGAATAATAAATAAATTAAATTAATTAGAAAAAATTAAAAGTTAAATTTATTTAAAAAACAGAAATAACAAATTCATTATAAATTAATTAATAAAAAGTATGTTTCTTAATATTTCTGTGATGCATACAAAATAGAGAAATTCTATAGAATATATGTCCTTATTTCCTATTTATTTCTCTTTCCCATTTTTCTACAAATCACACATCTTCTGCAATCTGGCAACCATGGCCAAATTAGTCTCCAGTGAGTGCCGACCACATGACGTTCATCACACCTCGTCTCGTGACGCCTCCTAATGTGATTTTAATTGCATATTGAATTTTTAATACGACCCAGTGAGGTGGCAACACTGAACAGCACGAACACACTCAGACAAAAACACGGAGACACAAACACACACGGACACACAATCACACACACATATATATCGCGCACAAGGATGCGTGAATGAACTCACGAACGAATGAGGCGAGAACTTTATGGAGGAAATTTATATTTTACGACTCGTCTGGCTCTCGGGGACATTTAATGTGCCAGGGAAATAATTAGACGTCTGCGGGAATTTATCTTAATTATGGGAAATTATGGCAATGAACCCAGCCACGCCGTGACCAATGAACACGAGAACCAAGGGAATTTATTGCAATGAGAGAGAATCGAAACCACTTGAATATTTTGGGATATTAATAAATGAGGTATAAATAATATTTAAAATATTTATATTTAAAATAAATATTAGCAAAAATAAATGTATTATAATTTTTTAAAACAAATTGTATATTTTGAGGTAAAATAAATAAAGCTATACATATTTTTGTAGCACAACATTAAGTAATTAAAGTATAAATAAATTAATATGGACATTTAAAATAAATATTCGCAATAAAAAGCTGTTCTAATTTTTTAAAGCACTTGAATATTTTTTAGTAAAAATAATTAAGGAAGAAATTGTAGAATATTATTATGTTATCGAAATTTCAAATAAGTATTAGCAATCATTCATTTAATACTATTTTTTAATAAAGGATTTATTTACTCATGATTTTAATATTTTATTAATTGCTATCCACAACAAATATATAAAGAAATAATTTAAAATTTTAAATAGTGGTCAGGAGACTTAGTAGGTTATTATATATACAATTTTTTTAAAATGGACTGAATTTCAAAAAAAATTCTGAATTGTTAATTATTCATAATGTTGTATATTCATATAATACATAACTTTAAAAAATATGTTTTTGTAAAATGCATCAAATAAAATTAGTTTTAATACTTCATTTTAAATTGCCAAATTAACATAATATTTATTAAAATAACTAGTTCATTAAAGCTGCTGTTTCGAGTGAAGTGTTAATGGTGCGATTAAAAGTAATGATGACGTCAGCCGGGATGAAATGAATTCGCGGATATGACGACAACAGTTGTTTCGGTAAAATCACGTCGTCTATCTCTTTCTCCTGATGGTGCTGATCTATCTATATTTCACTTTCTCTCTCTCTCTGTCTGTCTCTTTCTCTCTCTCTTTCTGTCTCACCCATACCGTGACATCGTTTTATCTACGAAATTACTTCCTGTTCTGCCCATGATATCAACAACAACAACAACACCCAACATAACAATTCACCTCAAGCACCACGCCTTTAGCCTTCAGCCTCCCACTTCCATCACCACGCCCCCCGCCCCTCTGCTCACCACCCATTTCAACCGTCTGTCACTTGCAAAGCGTGGAATTTTACGATTTCCCCCCACAGTCAAGGACAAAAGACGTGACTGAAGGAGGTGGAGGCGAAAGAGAGGTGAATGAGATTGTGGGTAGAGGTGGAAAGAAGTGGAAAGAGGTGGGAAAGAGATGAGGGAGAGCGAGAGAGATGAAGAGACTGAGGGAGATGGAGAGCCAGAGAGATAGGATGACGACAAAAGCAGCCATTTTAGCCTCAAGTGCCGCCCATCAAAGAGGATCAGAAAAAAAAGCACAAAACAAAACAAAATAGAACAAAACATGGCGGCGGAAACAAGCGTAAACAATACCAACAGGAACAACAACAACTACTTGAAAAACAACAATAATAAGGATAACAACAATAAGGATAACAACATCAATAAACAACATTAGTGACCATACAACAAATAGCGAATGAAGGAAGAAAGGAAGTAAGGATAAAAGGGAAAATGGACAAAACGCGTGAGAGCGGAAGTACATTTTATCTCTATTGTTGTTGTTGTTGTTGTCCATATTGTTGTTGTCTTCATTGAAGCTGTTGTTGTCTCCGTTGTTGTTGTTGTTGTTGCCCTACATTGTTGTCAGCCACGTAAACAAGGCAATTACGTCAAACGCAATCGATGTGATAAGCTAGAAAGCATTAATTTACACAATATGGCAACGCTGAGTTATTCTCAATGCAATATCAATGGATCTCGAGGATGAAGAGGAGGAGAACGAAAAGGAAGAGGATGTGGAATGACGTGGATGGACCTTTGGGTCATGAGGAGATCATGAGAAAGTTCGAAAAACGCCAGCGGGCAGCGAAGTTCGAAGGAGATGTTGTTTGTGTTGTTGTTATGGTTTTTAGGCATGTTGATGTTGTTGTGATTGTTGTTAACCACAATGACCTCTGAATCATTTCCTTTGGGGTTTCTTCAAAGATTCTCTAAAAGGATTTCTATTTGAAAAAGTTTCACTTCCAAACAAAGCCTAAAGGATAAGTTGTAGTGTTTGTTGTTATAGTTTCACATCATTTTATTGTTGTTTTTCTTGTTGTTCTTCTTATTATTGTTGCATTGGTGGCCACAACTAGGCTGGCGTTGCCACCTGGCCATCCAGCTCACAACATCTGTGTGTGAGGCTATTAATAAATCTAATTAAATCCCATCATCAACAGGACGACAGAGGAAGGACGACAAAGGGAAGGAAAAGAGAAGCCGAAGGAGAAATGAAGGACGAAGAAGAGAAGGAAGAGAAGAAAGGAGTGGAGGAGGGAAGGTAGAAGGAAATGAAGACGATGCTGGACGAAGCAGAAGCTGCAGGTTGTTGGATACTCAATGATAATCAAGTGCTTATAACAGAATATCTTGTATTACAAAGTGGTTTAATGTTGCTGATGTACTTGTTGTTGTTATTATTGTTGCTGTGGCAATAAATTAGTTACCAAAGCGGCGTCGAGCAGTGGTGCCACTTGAAGGCAGATAATTACAGTCTGTGCATATTAAAAACAGTTTTCTTTGCATACAATTAATGATATTTAAGAAGTTTAAACTGAATTATTTTATTTTTCTTTATTAATTTCAAATTATTTTAATAATTATTGAATTTATTAAAATAAAGATCGTCGACCTGATTTTTATTTTATTTCATTTCATTTTTATTTATTCAAATCTCTAAATTGAAATTTGTTATTATTTTTATACTAATTGCAATTTTTTAATAAATGTTATTTTTTATTATTCCTTTTAGATTTAGTACTTTTCATTTCTAGTAAATTAAAAAAAAAAATAATTTCTACATTCATATTAAATATTAAAATATAAATAAATATTATCCGGCTTAATTGTTTTGTACTTTTATTTTCATTAAATATTAACTCTAGTGTAATTTTTTATTATATTTTGATTTTATTGTTTGTGTGTGATTTTATTTAATTTTTTTGTACTTATTTCTTATAACCTATATATTTTATAATTATATTGAAACATTTTCTTAATTAATAAAATTGATTTTTTTAAGAATATTATTTTTTTGTACCTTTGCTCCTGTCAATGTTTTCATTTCCCATTCTTATTCCTCTTTTCTCCTCATATTGATTGTTCCGTTCGCTCCATTCGACTCAAGGTAATCTCTTATGTGATCGCAGGGCCATCAACTGCCTTGAGCCACGCCCCCTGCCCTCCGCCTCCATCGGCCGCTGACTTTAAATTTCCGCACTGCGTTCGTTCATTCTTTTTGTTCTTTTTTTTCCTTTTCTCTTTTTCTCTCTGTCTCTTTCTCTTGCGCTCCGTGAACGTAATAAAAACATTCCCACGTCACGCTTAAGCCATAAACAAACCGAGCAACTGATGCAGTTGAGAAGAATGAGGTGGCAGAAGAGGAAAAAGAGGTAAAGGATGAAAAGGAGGTAGAGAGGAAAAGGAGGAGACAAGAGAGATTTCCTGAAGGCGTCCCACGGCTGGGTACTCCGAGGAGCTCGGCGGTTGCTTCCCTGGTTCATTGAATCACTCACGGGTTTAACCAACGCCACACAATTTCCTTCGATGCCTCTCTGATTGCCTCTGTTGCCTCCCTGACTCCTTTCGTTTCCTCCCTGACTCCATCCGATGCCTCCCTGAATTTCTCTCCACCCCTCATTCTCTGTTGGATGCCTCCTTGGTTTCGTTGAATGCCACTGTGCCTTCATCGTTGCATCCCTAGTTTCCGGAACTACTTTCCTTCTACCTCGACCAACTTTCGATTTCTCTTAAAGCCTTCAACTCTTGCCTCTCTCACGGTCTCTTTTTGTCTCTCTCACAGTATCTTTTTTGTCTCTCTTTCTCGCTCTCCTCTCCCTCTCTCATTCACTCTTTCTGTCCCTCACCTTCAGGCATTCGATCTTCTCCAGCTGCTGTTGCATCCCTGACTTCCCCGAATTTCCCGAGGGCTCTCGATCTTATCCAAATACCCTCCGTTTCCATCCAAGGCATCCCTGACTTCTTTCCATAGTGAACTCTTTCCATATCTTTCTCTCTCTCTCTCTCTCTCTCTCTCTCCATCTCTCCCTCTCTCTCTCACTATCCCTCTCTTTCCTCTGGATGCCACCGGTGTTTTATTGAAGCTCTTTCCTTTCCCTTTCTTGCTCTGCCTCACTCTCCCTTCATCAGAAACTTTCTCTCTATCTCCATCTCTGTCACTCCCCCTCTCTTTCACTCTTTCTTTACCCTCCCTCCCTCTCTTTCTCTAGCTTCTCTTCCCCTGAGCTTATCTAAATTTTTTTTATTTTTTTAATTTCCACGAAAAAATGGAGGAAATCTAAATGAATTTCTTTCCTCTCACTAGTTCCCTATCGCTCTCTCCCTCTATCTGCCTTACTCTTTCCTCTCCCTCACTCTCTTCTCTCCTCTCTCTCTCACTCTCATTTTTTTCGCTATTTTATCTTCTCTCTATTTTTTATTGTTTTCGCTTTCCTGGGACTCTGGCAACACTGACAGATAAACAAATAGCGCAAATATTTAACTTCACGTAACCTAATCTCCGTAACGTTATATAAAACACCAACGTAACCTAACGTAACGTAACGTAATACAACGCGAGCTAACGTTTGTCTTCGTTATGTAAATTGGACAAATTTCCGTGAGGACGAAAGATAGACAGAAATAGAGAAATAAAACAATCTTCTATTTATTTATATGCATATATCTTTCCGGCAACAATTTCGCTCCTTGCGGAAATGTAAATTAACCCTCTGACGACGTCAACAACGACGACGACGTAACAAAACGTAAGCCGTTTCTTTTGCTGATTTTTTCGTGGCAAATTTTTATCTCTCCCAATTGGGGATTTTTATCTTAGTGCAGATGGAGCAAGAGCTGAGAGAGAAAACAGAAAAAGAGAACGAAGAGATTTACGAGAGTGGGATGAGAAAATATTGTTTTTATTTTGTGGAAGGATTTACAAATATTCTTGAAGGAATACATTTTGCAAATAAAAATTTATTCTGAAAAAAATTGCTTTAATTTTAGGTGAGGAATTTGAAATAATTTAAAAAATAAATATTTTTGATTAAAAATAATTTTAGAAAATACGTAGATAAAAAATATATTTTAAGAATATAAAAATTCCAAAAATGAAAAATTATTTTCTTTTTCAGAGTTATAATAGTTATTTTATAAAATTTTGATTAGTTTTAATTTTTTATAATTATCTATTATGTCTTTGGTATTTAAAAATATTTCAAAACCACAATTTTTGTAAAATAATATAGTATTTAAATTTATTGTAAGGAAAAGTTATTTTTGGATAATAAAATCAAACTGACTATCTAATGAGAATTTGACAAAAAGAACACAAAATTCGATTACGATGAAATTTTTAATGGTTTTCCTCCCTTTTTAAATAAAATACCAAAAATCTAAAAGGAGCGAGAAATTAGCTAATTATCTCTGAAGTGATGTGAAAATTAATGTTCAGCACAATCACAAGCAGTTGGCCACACTCTTCAGACGCTAATCCCGAATTGAGTTTTCAGCCGCAGGACACGATTTGTTCCCACCTCAGAGCAGAAATCCAAAAATGAACGAATTCCTCGAGAGTCTTTTGAAAAATTCTATTTAAATTCAATAATTGAGGGAATTTCCAAATTGGCCGGATGCGTTTTTGGGCGAATCCGAAGTGAGAAACTTTTTCGTGGTTAGAGGGAGAAAGGGGGGGAAAGAGAGCTGGAGAGAGAGAAGGAAAGAGAGGGAGAAATAGAGAGAGAAACACTCGATATACTCAATCTGGCCACACCACGCGCCGAGGAATCTCGAATCTCGCACGAACCCTGGTGGGTTTCTGAGTAGGGTCGATGGGTGGATAGAGAGAGGGCTAATGAGACGCCGTTAAGAGTGAAAGAGAGGGGAAAGACAACAGAGTTGCCACTTAAAATATAATATATTTAAATAATTTTTTATTTTCAATTTAATTCTCTGTTCTTTGATGAGATTTAATATTCCTATTTAATCTTTTTTTATTTTTATTTTACTTTTTTTATTTATTTATTTTTACTTTCTATAAAAATTCATATTTCCTCAAAACGTCAATTCCTCTAGATGGTAACTCTTTCGGAAAGCTTGAAGTCCTTGCTAGTTGAATCCTCGCCGTCGAAAATGAATTTAAACGATTTTCTCGCCCTGGCCTGCGGGCATTTTAACTCGCCGGATATTAATTGTGGCTCCCTCTCTTCTCTCACAGTCTCTCTCCCTCTCATCTTTCTCACTCTCTCTCTCTCTCTTCCTCTCCTCCGGGCATTCAGTCTCTCAATCAGCACTTGAAATCGCATTTTGTGGCAACCCCTTGGTTTTCTCTCTCTCCCTCGATCTTTCGCTCTCCTCTGTTTTAATGGAACCCTCGGTGGGCGCGTGATTCCTGCGGCACGAGAAACACTTCCGCCGGAAGTTGAGCGTGAAATATTGTTAGCGCGAGGACAAATGATTATTCGCGTGGTGACATCCATAGGCAGGGAAGGAAAAAAGGTGTTGCATAGAGATGGAAATAAAACAAGTGGATTTTTTTATTTTTTCTCTATTTAGTATTTTTCATTTTTTCATAGAATTATTATTATTAGTTTTATTTCACTTTGGAATACATTTTTTGACATTTTTTAAATTTTCTTTTGGATTTTGTAAATATTCTTTCTATATATCTATATCTATATCTTTCAACTTTATTGCCTTTTTAATTTTCTTTCAAATTCGTTCAAAATATAAATTTTTTAAGAACTTTTTAAGAATTTTTTCTTTTTTTGTGCTAAACAAGTTAAAATTGTTTATTTTTAATTTTATTTTATTTCTACAATTTTTTATTCAAAACTCTTTTAGAATTGCAAATCTCCTACAAATTATCTTGCCTTTGATGTGAGATGTGATCATCTTTGATATTCTTAACATTATTTGGCATGAGCTGCTGAGCCAGAATCTTCACGACTTTCTCACTCTTTTCTGTATCTAGC
The DNA here is from genome assembly GCA_017309665.1 of Coelopa frigida. Classification (NCBI taxonomy): domain Eukaryota; kingdom Metazoa; phylum Arthropoda; class Insecta; order Diptera; family Coelopidae; genus Coelopa; species Coelopa frigida. Next base: position 26,599,457 of record CM029564.1, read on the forward strand.
TCTTTCCCACTCTCTGTCTCTCCTTCTCTCTCGCTCTCACTCTCTATGTCTCTCCCTTTCTATTTACGTTTTCCCTTCCATTCGTGATTGCAATCTTTTACATGGTTTATCGCCAACGTTTCATCACCAGCGGCGACTCAATTCCAAAGCTTCGCTCATTTTTCCTCTTCAACTTCTTAGTTTTGTTTTTTTTTTTCTATTTTTCCGTTTCTCTATTTTCGTTTTTCTTTTTCTTCTACATATTTTTTAGTTTTCTACTTTCCATTTCCTATATTTCATTTTCTTCTCTCCATTTTTTGTATTCTATTTTCTATTTTTATTTTTATTTTTCTACTTCACATTTTTTATTTTTCATTATCTTTTTTACATTTTCTTTATTTCATCTTAGATCCTTTAATATTCCTTTTTCTCTTGAGTTCGTATTGTTGGCCATTGGTCTATCTGTCCATCCTGTATGTCCGTGTGTCTATTAATATGTCGTCTGTCCTTCTGGTATCCGTCTCAGTGTCCATATGTCCGAGCTTGAGTCCATTCGGCCATCCACATGTTCCCATCTCTCTCATCTCGTGTTTGTCTGTGAGAAATTTCTTTCATTTATTTCCGACATGTCCTTTCCTTCTTCTCTCTCTCTCTCTCTCTCTCTCTCTCTCTCTCTCACTTACACTTCCACTCATTTTTCAACACCTCCGATATCTCTGTCCTTCTCAATTTGACCTCGCTCCCTGTCACCCTCTCTTACACTTTCTCTCTCTCTCTCCGTCTCTCTCTCCTTATCTATCTCTCCATCTCTCTCTGTCTATCTCCCTCTCCCTCACTCTCTTCATTTATCTTCCAAATGACGCTACTAAATAAATCTCTTTGAGAAAATTCAATTGCAAACATTTACTTTAATATATCAACTTTCATACTATCTTTACTCTTGCTCACACATCTGTCTATTGCATTTCACACATTCAGCAATATGAATGCATGCTGTCTCCCTCGCACGTCTTTACACTCGTTTTCTTTCACAAAACACACACAGACTTCGTTCGTTCTCTCTATCTCTTTTTCTATATTTTTACAAGTTATTTTCTTTATCTTTCGCACAGTTGCTCCAACAGATCATTGATTGTTGCAATTGTTGTTGTTGTGAGTACTATGTTATGTTGTTGTTGTTGTGGTGAGGAAATGTTGTTGTTTTTGTTATTGTAATAAATACAACATTTCCACATTTCTTCACACACGAAGTCAATATTCTGTGGCATGCAATTTATTTTCCTATATCGAATGATAGAGGCAGACAGATAGAGAGATAGAAAATAAATATGAAAAGAAATAAGCAAAGCAACAATATCAAAGATAAAATAATAAGAAAAAATAATAATAATAAAATCAATAAAAAAAATACAGATATAAAATACTCGAAAGAAAAAACAAATATATGAAAAAATAGCAAAAAAGTAATATTATAAAGAAAATCGTGGGAGAAAAAAAAGTGTCATGCGAGAAAAAATTGTATTTTCTATTGACATAATGCATCCTGGCAAAGCAATCATTGCCACTATTTCAATAGTTGTCGGTCTGGCAACGCCACAATCCATTCAGTCTGTCTCTTCCTCTATCTGTCTGTCTCTCACTCTCAGTCTGTCTCATGAGACTTATTCGGTTTACGAGCTGTGAAAGCATAATTTTCTCATTTCCGCTAGAAAGATTTCTTCTCTAAGAAGAAGAAGAATTTATTTTTTTATTATGATTTTTTAAATCAGGTTTTATAAAACACTTGTTTTATTTATATCGATATAAAAGACAAAAATATTAATTATTATTCTCGTTACTCTCTTATAAAAGAATAAATCATAAAAAAGCAGATTACAATTTTTAGATTTTTAAATTTCTTTAATTCATTATTATTTATTTCTATTTTTGTTCTATTCTTTTTTCATATTTGTTATAAAGAATTTCTCTATATTTTTCCCAATAACAATTTTCTCGTTTTCTTTCTGCTAGTTTCATGCTCTGCTTGCTCGTTTCTTTACTCTACTTCTTTAATCCCCATTTGACTTTTCTATTTCGCTTTCCATCATCTCATATTCCTCTAATCTCTTATTTATGCCACACTTGTTGCCTCTCGCCAAGTCCGGGGAGTCCACAGAGATTTCTCACTCATGTCCCATGTGTCCTTTTGTGCTTCTATAGAACGACTTCACTCTCCCTGTCTCGCTCTCTCCTCTCACTTCTAAGCTTTTGCTTCTCACTTCAAACCACAAATAAATCCGGAATGTCCTTAACCGCAAAATAAAAAGAAAAAATTGAGAAACTGTGAAAATAGAGAAAAAAACTGAGAAGAGGGAGAAAAACTGAGAATATCAAGAAGAAATTATGAAAGAAAAGACAACAAATTAAAAAAAAAAAAACAATATAAAAAATATGAGAAAAAATTGATGGGAAAAATGTGAAAAAAATTAATGGAAAAATACAAAAACAAAAAAAATAAAAAAAATAAATTGAAAAATGTGTTGTTGTGAGAGAGTAAATAAAAGATCAAATGAGAAATAAAAAGAGAGAAAAAATTAGAGGAAAAAGAAAAAAAATATATAGCAGAGTAGAGAATAAATAATATAAAAAATGAGTTCAATATGAAAAAAGTAGGGAGGATAAATAGGACAAAATATGAGAGAATAGAGTGATAGAAATAAAATCAAATACGGCTGAAAAAAGTTCTGGCAGAAGCGAAAAAATAAAGTGAATAAATGAGAAAAATAGTATTTTTTAAATAATATTTTTGTAATTTGGTCGCTCATAATATTTTTCCACTGCAGATGCACAATTGCAACTGACCGAAGGACTGACCAAACGACCGACCAACCGCCCAATCGAACGACCTCCCAATCCTCGACCATGTGACTCGACCTCAAGTACAGACCGCGGTCTGTGCGTCCCCGTGGCAACCCTCTGGTCGTAGCCAGACAACGCTCCAGGAATCGTCAGCCCTCGTCGAGCACCCTCGGCATTTGTCACCCTCAGACCTTCTCCTTCCTCTCTCCCAGACCTTTTTCTCACTCCCTCCTTCCTCTAACTCCCTTGCCCATTGTGGGCAAGAGAGAGAGAGAGAGAGAATAGAACTCAATCCCAACCCTCGACCATCGTCCTCGTCGCAAATCCATCGCTCTGTTGTTGTTCTCAAGTGCTATGTGTGTGGTGTTTGCCTTTTTTTGTTTCTTTTTTTTTAGCATTTTTGGACCTCGTTCACTGACCATTCGTCCAAATGGTGCTGCCATATCCGCTGATGTCCTTCTCGTTCTCATCGTCCTCGTCGTCGTCGTCGCCCGCAGGGATTCAATTTCAATTTTGCTTCGAGATTTTTTCGGCTCCTTTGCGAGGATTTCATTCTGTGCATTGGTGGATTTCTTCTATTTGTTGTTGTTTTTGCTACCATTGGTTATGGTTGCTGATGGTGCTTCTGTAACTGTTGGTATTGTTTTTGTTGTTGTTGTCATCGGTGATCCGCTCGACCCGGGACTGTCATTTGTGCCTCCGGCGCATTTGGTAGATTTTTTTTCATTTTTTTTTATTATTCTTATTCTTATTATTCTTGGGATTTGGGATTTTTTTCGTAGGGATTTTTGTGAAATTTTTTTGTAATTTTTTTTTTCGGTTTTTTTTTTGTTCACTTTGCTTCGTTTGGGGAACATTTGTCATTTCTGTGGTTTTAACAATTTCATCTGTCGCCAAGAGGAATCAACAATAACAACAACAACAGAAAGTCTTCATCCCTATTGTTGTTGTTGTTGTTATTGTTGCTTGGTGGCAATCGCCATTTTTGATGAAAAATCATAACCGGATGTTGCCCACGGCTGCACATCGAATATCAATGAATGTCCTCGAAGGACGAAGAAGGAGCCGACAGAGAGAAAGGGAGACAAAGAGGAGAGGGAGAAAGACAGAGAGGGATGGAGAAGAAAAAAATAAAGCCAGAGGAACGTTATGAAGATATTTGCAAGAAATTGCCAACAGATTTGCGGCAGCAATTTTGTGGTCAAATTATATTGATGGATTCTTTTCCCACTGATGCCAACGAAATTCTTCGCATTGAACGGAGGAGTCCAATAAAAGGAAAAACTTGTGCAAGACATAGGGAAAATATTTGAATAGTTGAGATGGAATTCGATGGAATATTTCAATGTTTATTTAATATTATTTAATATTATTATTTAATATTATTTATTTATTATTATTTAATATTATTTTTTTGTGTTTTATTTTGCTTTATTTTATTTAGTTTTATTTTATTTCTTTTCATTAAATTTTTAGTTAATTTTTTGAATTTTTATCAACAATTTATTTTATATTTCATATTATATTAAATTGTATTTTATTGCTTTTTATTATTTGTTTATTTTATTTTTTATTATATTTTATTTTATTTATTAAATAATCCACACAAAAAACGGCTCGTTACCCTTCACAGCTCTTCTCACCATTTATCACCACTTATCCAACAACTACTCCACCTTCCCCATCGATGGCATCGTTGTCAATAATTGAATCAATTTTCGGTCAAAGAAATTTTCAATTAAATGTTGAGTGAGCTGCAAACTTTTCACCCCGATTTTTTTTCATTTTTTTCTCTCTGCTTTCGTCCTGTTTTTCATCATTCGCTCCTTCTTTCTCCTCTCTTGCTTCATTCTTTCTTTTTTTTCCATCATCCTCTTTTTACCTTCTTCCATTTTTTCCATCCCTTTTTTATCTATTTTTCGACATTCTTCACCACCGTTCCAGCGTAAATTTTTCTCATTTTAAAATGTCCCAAAAAACCACAGCTTGTGGGTTGAACCGCTCACTCCCACTTTTCACACCCCACACTCACCTCCTCCCCTTCCCCATCGATTACTGAACTTTTTGTCCGAAGGATGCGAAATTTGACCATTCAACGATGGCGACGACGGCGACCGAAGTCGAGTGAGCAAAAAATGCGTCGCGACGCCACTCATTCATAATTCCCCATGGTGTGGGTGTGATGACCACAGGTGTTGCCAGATGGATCGATTTTGAAGTGGTCAATTTAATAACTAAATTTACAAATTCTGATTTAAATAAAATAAAACTAAAAGTCAAATAATTATAAAAATATCAAATAAACCAATTGAAATACAAAAATAAAATAAATAAATAAAATAAAATAAATATAAAAATTCTTAAATTAAAGTAAATAAAATATAAAAGTAAATAAACTTGAATATAATAATAAAGAAAATAAAGTAAATACAAAATTAAACAAAAACTTTTATAATTACTACAACCGAAATAGGAATATATAAATTAATAAAAAAATAAAAGTAAGTAATAATTTAGAAAAAAGTTAAAAATTTAACTAATATATAAAATAAATATAATAAACATAAGAAAATTGATTAAAATAAAAATAAAATAATAATTAAATTTAATAATTCTAGCAACGCTTCTTCTCGAAAGTTCATTGATATTGTTGTTGTCCTTGTCTTTGTCACAACTGCGACCACATGCATCGCTGCACTTTTTATTACTGTCCACAGACGAAACGTTTATTGCGTTCAACCGGTTGTTGTTGTTGGTCTCATCGCCGCTGTTGTTGTTTCTCTCATCGTTATTGCTGATGTTGTAACTGTTGTTGTCGCAGTCATATTGTGGTTGTTGCTCAATGTTGTTCATATTTTTGTTGTTGCTGTTGTGTCAATGTCATTCCAATTGTTGTAGTCGAGTGTTATTTTTATTGTTTTTATTGTTAAATGTCCTTTATTTTGTTGTTGTTAAATGTTGACGCCATTGTCGTTGCAGACGCCTGTCTGTGTCCAGTCACGTGATAAACGGGAAATCACGTATACACCAACGACTTCTTCTCATTTGTTCTCCTCACATTGTCTCTTCATTTCTTCTCCTCACTCTTTCTCTTCACTCCTTCCTCTTCATCCATACTCCTTCCACTTTCTCCTTGATTTCAATTAATTTCAATTAAAACAAACAATTTTCAATAACTCCGCAACTTCATAAATTAAATTCACAGAATTCAATCCTCACAAAATACAATAACATGTTATTAAACGAAAGCCTCCCCGCCACCCCCAACATTACACCGTTGATTGTTGTTGTTTTCCGGGACACACGCCCCACTCTCGTCCTTGCAGAAGTCCTTGCGACAATAGCAACCTTCGGGCGTGTCCAACACGGGGAGGCAGCTCTGCGGACACTGACCCGAGCACTTCGTCTCGCAGCGAGGCGCCGAGCCGCGTGGCAGGAAGATCTCGTTCTTGCCCGGGCAGTGGACTAAAGATGGAAACAGAAAGGAGATGGTAAGAGGCAAAAATCCACCTTATTCTCACCAAAAGACAAAACCAAAATCACATCCTACCCTTGCAGAATCTCTGCTCCACACACTGCATGTTCTCATTGCGCACGTATCCTCCACGACAATAGCAGCCGGCCCTCGCCAGCAGGCCCGAGTTCTCGTCGTCCTGCTCGATCGCCTCGCTCATAGTGTGCTGGTCGCAGAAGGCGTCGCGTCGTGGAGCCTCGCGATCCGACAGGAAGATTTCGTTGGTGCCATAACAGCGACCTGGAACGAGGTTCAAAGTGAGATAAGGATCGTGAAGGAATTTTTCAAATACATTTTACAAATGGAGTTCGAGATGGAGATTGTGTAGGAGATTGAAATGGATTTCGAGATAAAGATCGTAAATCTCGAGAATAAGCTCGAGAGAGGGACATCGCGGCTTAGATCGAGTGAAAATATACATAGATATCGATATGAAGATTGATATGGACATCAATCGTGATAGACATCGAATTGGAAGTCGAGATGAAGATCAATATAAAAAATATCGGAATGCAAAATTTTGATTTTTCCAAAAATACCACTTCATTTTCAAATGACTGCCATTTCTAAAATATTGGTCGGAGTGTGATAACCCCTGCAGATAATTAAAGTCCTGGACTTCCTCTGTCATTATTGCCCTGGCTCATCGTGAGCGCTATATCGAAATATCGAAAAATGCGATCGAGATGAAGATCTATAAGTATAGATCGAAGGTAAGATCGAAATGCAGATTAGGATGGAGAATGAGATTTAGGTTTTAATGAAAACGAAATAATTGCTCAAAAAATAATAATTGGTGGACTCACGCCTCAGCAGTGGGCAGTTGACCTGGGGGATACAGGTGCCGTTGTCGTTGCGCGCCGTGCCCTCGATGCAGAAGCAATTGTCGACGGTGTCGCGGCTCTCGTGCTTGTTGCACTGGCGGTGGCGATCGAGACGGCGACACGTCGGATCGCAGGACGGCGCCTCCTCCTCGGCGACGAACATCTCGTTCGGACCATGGCAGATGGCTGGAGTGTTAGAGGGAAATATTCATAGAAAAATCATTAGAAAATCAAAGAAACATCATTTGAAAAGCATTTGAAAAGTATTTGAAAATCATAGAAAAATAATAGAAAAATTATTTAAAAATCATATGGAAACCATTAGAAAATCCTTTAAAATTCTTTGATAAATTATTTAAAAATCAGAGGAAAATAATTTAATAATCTTAGGAAAATCATTGAAATTGTCTCACGTTTCTCGCACTGCTCGGTGGGCACGCAGCGACCCTCGCAGTTCCGGGCGTATCCGGCTCGACAGTAGCAGCCGGCGGGCGCCACTAGGAACATCTTCGGGCGTCCCTCCTCCGCCCGTGGGCGTGACTCGCACTGGGCGTCGCCGTAGTGTGGCCCAACGGCCTGGGGCAAATAGACCTCGTTCTCACCGCCGCAGCTCAGTTTGTATTTATGTCGTCGACTCACGGCAGGGTTGCCACACAGCATTAAAACCACGATGGTCCATCTCATGTCCGCGGACATTCGTTATTCGTTAGAAATATTTGTAGAAAATAGAAAATTGTTATTGTTTACGTTTTTTCATCGAATTTTGAATTTTCAATGCCAATTTCGGGGAGAGAAACTATTGACAAACTTCAAAAGATAGGAGAAACTTTCAAAAAATGAATTTGTGGCACAGGAAAATAGTGTTTGCAAGCGGTTAAAATGAAAATATGGTGAGTTATAGAAATTTAAAAATGTTAAAATATTCATGAATGAATTCATGAAAATCTTCCCGAAAAATTTAAAAATAATTTTAAATAAAATTCGCCAAATGTATTAAATATTTTTCCGAATGTAATAAAAATGTTATCACAGGTAGTTCAAATTTCCCAAATGTATTAAAAAAATCTCCAAATTAAATAAAATATTCCCGAATGTATTAAAAATGTTTCCGAGTATAAATAAATCCCACTTGAAGGTTTTCATTTATCATGTCCTTTCGGGACACATGGGATGCGTTGCCATTTGGTGGAACGTGACATGCGAACGAGAGGAAGCTGCAAACGTCTGGTGACGTTGGTGTACGTGCAATTTTCCTACCTTCCTCTTTCTTCCCCTATCTTCCTATTTCACCTCCTTCCCCATTCCTTCTCGTCTTCTTTTTCCGCTGTCGCTTCCACTTCTTCTGCTACTTTGCATAATTTTTCGACTGAACTGCATTCGCCACCGCTTCACCTGTCTCGCTGACTGGCTGTCTCGCTCTCGCTCTCCCTCTTCCTCTCTCTTTTCCTCCCTCACCCTCTCTGTCTCTCTCCTTCGTTGTCTTTGTCTCTGTCTCGCGCTGAGTCAATGTGGCAGCACTTCCGACGCGATCTGTGCAACGTGCTCAAAACGCAAAATTCGAAATGCTGATTTCGCACACCTAAAGTGCGAGGGACGGAAGGAAAGAAGGAAGGACATTGTGAGGGGCGTGGCGGGACATGGAGAGGGCGTGACGGGGAATTCGAGGGGGGCGTGGCAAAGAGTTTGAGGAGCCCGAGGATGGCAGACGAAGTGCTGTTGCATGTAATATGTTGCGGAAGCTGTTGAGCGTTTGACCTCCAAAGTGTTCAAGTGCTGAAATATAATAATAAGCAAGAAGCGAATAATCACAAGTGCAATAAAAGCTGACACATATAGGAGTTGTTGGCACTGCATTTTATCGCCTTCAGGAGGATTTTAAAAATGTGCCTTTACGAAAAACGATAGTTCACCTTATATTTATTTTTGTAGTCCAACTGATTAATTTAAAGTTGGAAAAAAGTTAATTTTTAAATTAAACAAAAATTCAAGTTGTCGTTATTTTTTCCATTTTTTATACTTTCAAATGAATACTGAAAACCACATTTAATTTTCGTTATATTGAATTTAAAATTCTAAATTGAAATTTAATTCAAGAATTATAAAAATCTAGTTTTCGTAATTTTTGATTTCTTATTAATTGTTTTTTCTTCTTTACTTTAATCATTTTATTTCATCTTTTGAAGTAATCGTTATTTTTTCTAATTTTTGATTTATCATTATTTTTTTTTTATTTTTAATTTATCATTAATTTTCTTATGTTTTCTTTCATCACTTTTAAACATTTCAAAAACTATTCAGATGATTTTTTAGTACATATTAAGTACTTTAGTACTATAAAAAATTGAGATAGGGCTGAGAGGGATAGGAAGGAATTGGAGGAGGATGGAGGATGAGGATGGAGGATGAGGCGGAGGAGGTTGAATGGAAAAAATGCAGCGAGTGGCTCGTCTCAGTTTTCATGCAAACGTCCTCTCGGACGGCTTCCGATTCAATTCTTCCCTCTCCCCCTCTCCTGCACCAATCTCCGTCTCTTTCCAGCCTTCCCTCCGCCTCATCCCCGCCCCCTCTGCAACTCCGCGCGGACACTTAAGTGCGAAAACATGTTTAAGCGTTCGGAATATGAAGCCAAGTGGGAATTTGTTTCCTTCTTCTACATCTTTCCATTCTCATCTCCACTTTTTCTCCGCATCTTGATGTCACCATCGAGTTCTTATTACATAGTTCCTTCCACAATTTCTTTTTCTCTTGTCCTTTTTTCTCCCGTCTCTTCTTCCCTTCAGACATTTTCATTCATTAGGATTTCTCGGATTCTGGGTTTTGGTTTCAGGTGTTTTCTTCGATTTTCTTAATATATGAAATTTTTATGGAATTAGTGGTTGGTTTCATGTTAAAAATGTTTGTTTCCTAAATATGTGAATTTTTCATCAAATTGTTTATGAGTGAAAAATTTAATTGAATCAAAAAAATAAAAACAAAAATTTGAAAACTTATATAAATATAAATTTATAGAATTTCATTAAATATAATAATTTAAATTTTTAATTCAGCTTTCTTTTCAAAATTTTAAATAAGTTAATTCAAAACAATTTAATTTCATTATTTTCATGCAAAATTTATATTTTTCATGGAAATCTACATAAGTTTTCATCGGAATTTATTTGAATTAATTAAAAACAATGTAATTTAGAAAAAGTTTCCCATTTAAATATTTTCAATTGAAATCCACAAAAGCCGTATCTTTATTTCCGCTATTCGTAAACTCTTCGACATTATTTGGAATTTTAATTGACAACAGTCGGAAAAGCTTGAACTTTTCACATTAAAATTCATTGAAATACATTCAATTAAATGTCAAAGGTCGAAATGTTCGAGAGGCGAGAGCTTTTAATAGCACACTAAATGGTCGTAAATTTCCAATTTAATGACAATGGGAAGAGTCCAGAACAACAACAACAAGCAACAAAAATAACTATCTCTCGCACATTCTGCAAACTCCTCTAACACTATCTCTTTCACCGAAGGTCCTCAAAACTCATCCCAACTCGCTCTTTCACTTCCTCCCGCTCACTTACTCTCTCTCTCTCTCTAAATTTCTGTCTGTCTCCTTCTCTCTCGCTGAGCTCGCTCGCTCTCGGCGGAACTTTCTAAATAATTTCGTGTTTAACCTTAAAAGTTTTCCTGTTTCCGTGTTTGCTTCCGGTTCCGGGTTTTGCTGATGGTTTCTTTAACCATCTCTTGGTTTTGCTTGTTCTTCTGCTTCTTCCATTCTTTCTTGCCTCCTCTTCCTTTCCATCTTATTTCTTTCCCCCATCTTCTTCCTATTGTTCTCGTTTCTCTCCTTTGCTCTCCTCCTAAGGCTGAATGTGAGGAGAACCCTAGAGTGATAGAGCGAGAGCAGGAATATTTTGTTATCGCCCTCTGCGGATCTTTAAATGGCGGCGCGTAATGAGAAGGTGCAAAGCATGCCGGAAGCGGAACTGGAACCGGAAGCACACAATAATGGCATCGTCGTCGTCTTATCTGATGAAGCCTGATTCCTTCTTGAATCGTTTTCAAAGGCAGTTTTTTTTTCTCCCCCAATTCTGTTGTGTTTTTATTCTTTGCTTCGGTTTTTTCTACTCTGTTTTGTTCTTTTCTTTGTTCTTTGCTTGATTTTTCGATTTCGAAACATGTGATTTTTTTGTATTTCACTCCCTTGATTACAGTTGTTGTTGCTGTTAACTTTCATTATTGTTGTTGTTCTTATTTTCGTGGATGACTTTTGTTGTTGTTGTTATTTTTGTGGATGACTTTTGTTGTTCTGTTCCCTATTTTCGTGGCGGACTTTTTCCTTTGGTTACATACCTTATTTTCCTAACCGAATTCTGTTGTTATTTTTCGTATTTTTCTGACTGACTTTTGTTGTTGCTATTGTTATTTTTATGATTATTGCCTTTCGCTCGCAGCCAAACGAGCTTCTCACGCTCATTTCTTTCGCCCCGTCTCGTTCTCTCTCACTCCATCTCTTTCGCTGTCCTTCTGTCTCACTCTATCGCGCGCCCCTTGTCGACAAACACAAGATGGCGCTGCTGTGATTTCCGGACATTAAGATCTGCCGCTTGCGATAAGGCCAAAAAGGGAGCGGGGGCGTGGCTCCCGCCCTCGTCGACGAGGTGTGGACAGCACTCTAACTTGGTAGAAAAAAAAGATACGAACATAAGGAGAGAAAGCTATGGATGGAAAGAGAGAGAGAGAGGGTGAGGGAGGAAGAGAGAGAGATAAAGGACATGAAAATGTTCCAGGACATGGTCTCTTTAATTAGGCCGAGCGCTCGTTTCCACTTCGTTCGTTCGCCGGAAGCCGAAACACGCTCGAGACAAGATTCGAACGAAAATAGTTCACTCCTGCCTAATGAGCTGAAACTCCCGAAACTATGCTATAGTTTTTGAAATAAGCGAAATGAACTTTTCGTGCTTTAGGATGAGGACGTCGTCACAAGTTCTTTAACGAAGTGCCAGGGAGGAAATATTTAAAGAACTTATCGAATAAGGAGAACCAAGATCAGGTAAATAAATAACTATCGAGAAGTCATTTAATCAACTGGACGCCTAAAGGTATGCTGTGAAATTTTTGATTTGTGTTTTTATTAAGTTTATTGGATTATTACGTATATTTGATTATTAATGTAACTGGACATTTATTAAATAATTCTCGTAATTTATCAGACGGAAATGAAAATGGGAAATCATGATTTCACACAATTAAAATTGACACAAATCTTATCGAATATCATCGACAAGACGCCTAAAACTATGCAATGCAATTATTTATGTCAGAAGTTGAGCGAAGGTCGAAGACTTTTGGTTTGTGGATAAGAAAATTTCCCCTTTATTATTTATGAATTTCTTACATAAATATCTGTCTAGAATGTAAAATGCGACATTATTGCCTATTAAGTGATATGTCAGTGTTGTTGTAATTACACTTATGGTTAAGTGTATGCGATTGTTGTTATTGTTGTTGTGATTTCACAATTCCTCCTCCTTCTCCTCACCTTGGCAAGTATGCAATTTATCATCCAAAGGCAATTCTTGGCCTCATTCATTTGTCGTGGGAGGAGGAGATACCAATGTCTATGTATGTAAATGTGTGTGTATTTATTATATTTCGATATGCGGTTGTATGGGTTTGAGTGCGAATTTATTTGTGTGTGAGTGTGTGAATTTGAGAAATAAGTAATATGCTATTGCCTTTGGGTGAAATGGAAAATTTCTTGAAATTTGATAAATTCTCTACAATTGATGAATTGCAGGAATTTCCAGCTTATAATTTCTTGTTGTCATTGTTGTTGTTATTGTTGTACTTTATGTTGTTGTCTTCGTTTATGTTATTGTTATTTCTCTCTATGTTATTGTTGTTTCTCTCTAAATTATTGTGGTTTCTCTCTATGTTATTGTTGCTTCTCTCTAAGTTGCTGATTCCCATAAGTTTGTAGTTGTTTTTCCCTTTGTGGCCTTTGGCGTTCCTTCAATTCGAAAGCATTCAAACGCATTTCATATGTGTGTATGTCTTTGTGCATGTCAATTGGATGTTTATTTGCATAGTTACATATCTCCCTCTCTCCGTCTCTCCCTTTGGTATGTCTGTGTATGCCTATGTTTGCATTATTGAAATTTTCCAAATTTATTACCTATTCGGAATATTCGGTTAAATTAATAGTTTTAATCGATCGTTTGCCAAAGGCTTAGAAAGACACACTAACATTAATACTAAATCACAAACACACATACACTTACTTGCACATACATATAACACTCACACACACACTGACAGGTAGAAAACCACATTTACTGCCATGATTTTGATATCTTAAGCTTTGTCTAATTTATTCAATTCCGTTGAATTACTTTATTTAATTGGATTTCGAGTGATTTTATGAGATTGAAAAATGTAAACTGATTGATTTGAAATGTAAAATATCTTAATATTTGGAAAATGGAATATATTGAATATATTGATAATTTTTTTTTTATTTTAATATATGATAAAAATTATAATTAAAAGACGAATAATTTAAAATATTAAAATTATATTTAATAAATTGTTTGATATATTTGAATTAAAGTAAATTTTTTGAAATAGTTAAACATATTTTAAATATAAGTTAAATTTCTTAACTAATTAGATTTAAATTAATTAAATATATTTCAATTTAATTAATGATTTAATTTCCAACTATATATTATTTTAACTATTTAATATTCATTAAAATTCAAGGATATAATTAAGGATTTCAATCGAAATCAAGAATCGAATGGTGATTGATTTGAGAGAATCATTAATTAGCACTTTGACCACCGATCATTGCCTTGGTTTGCAAAAGCCTATTCTGTCTCTTTCATCCCTTGGTTTCCTCTCTTTCTTCCCTTGATTACCTCTCTTTCTTCCCTTGATTACCTCTCTTTCTACCCCATCGAACATCATTACAATCCTCTGGTATTTCCCCGGAAATCATCAACCACTAAATACTCGATTGTCGAAGGTAATGAAGGAGATATTTAACAGGCAAGCGATGGAAATTGCATAATCGACACTAACAACAACATAATCGACACCAACAACAACATAATCGATACTAACAACAATATAATCGACACCAACACCATCATCAACAACAACTTGAACCACAACTACAATTGTTTGAACAACAATTTAATAGTTTCCTTTGCACTCGATTCGAGGCCTTTAAATGATTTAAGTGGTTTCGATGACCACAAGCGCACGCACACACTCAGGCAACCATAACAACGTACACAAACACAATGAGGGTCAGTACACAAACACACACCCACACGTATACGTGAATTGTGCTTAATTCGATAGTTCATGTGAATTCCATGAACAAAAAAAATCGGATGCTCTTTTTCTAGTTTTCATTAGTTATCCTATTCTTTCCCCTAGATCAATGAATTTCCAGGAGATACAAAAATAGAAAAGGCAGTGAAGCCTAAAATTAGGCTATAAAGTTGTTGATTCTACCATAAATTAGAATCTATCATTTATTTACTGCATACTTTTAGGCAAAGTTCATCTTCTCTCCCTTCTTCAACTTTACCAAAGTTCTATAAATCATGAAAATTTAACACATTATTAGCAAATAAAGAGAGTGACAGAGAGAGAGAGAGAGAGTGAGAGATAAGAAAAGCAAACCATGATTATAAAGTGAAAATGTGGTTATTTTGAAATTAATTAGTGTCGAGTAGTGATAACGAGAGAAGAAGTGAAAAAACGATACAAAAAAAGATGTTGATATGACAATGTCATAAATTTAAATGAATAAATACGAAAATTGATAAAAAAATAAATCAATAAAAAAATAAAAATAAAAAAATGTATAATGTAAAATAAAAAAAAAATTATAAAATAAAATAAATAATGTGGAAAATTTTTTTAGTACAAAATATTCCAATAATGAATTGAATTATTGAATATATTTTTTTCTTTCTCAAAAAAAATCTATTAAATTGTTTATTAAACAACTTTATTAATTTTTTGTTTGTTTTTGTTTTAATAAAACGTTTTTTTTTTTCTTTTTTCTCCCCTCCTTCAGAAGGTTTCATCAACCTATTTTCAATTATTTTCCTTGTTTCTTCTCAATTTCTCTCTCTTTTTCGTCTCATCTAATCTTTCAAAGAGTTTCATGTCAATTATGAATCGTTCACCATCTCTTTTTATCCTTCTCTCCTTCTCTCTCTCTTAATCGTTGCGCCACTCTCTCATCCATCTCTAGAATTTCCTCCATCATCTCCAGATCTCAATTATCATTTTTTGTTTATCTCGCCAACTTCCTGGATCTGTCTGTCTGCCTGTCTGTCTGTCCATCTACATGTCATTGTTCCCACTGACTGTCTAAATGAGGCCTGAGGTTCCGACATGTTCGCTGTCTATCCAACCGCCTGTCTGTCTGTCCATCCATCTGCTGCCAAAGCAATTAATCTATTTTCACGCCGTGTCGTTCATAATGAAAGCCTGAAGGGAAAAAAATAATCTTTTTTTTATCTACATTTTCACCGCCTAAAACAAAAATAAATGGTTAACAACAAAAAGTTCCTCTTTACATCTAAAACAACAACAACAAGTAGGATACAAAAAAATGCATATTCAGCGCTCTCACACACACACACACATACTCAAATAGAGTCGAGGCCACTCACACGCCCGAGCGAGCCGGAAATGAGCAGCCGGAAGTTGATTGCGTTAGCGGAAGTCCTTGTTATGAACAGCGAGACAAGAGGGACAGAGAAAGAGAGAGTGAGAGAGAAAGAGAGAGTGAGAGAGAAAGAGAGAGTGAGAGAGGGTGAGGAAGCAAGGAAGAGAATGGACGGTAAATGGAGCACAGCAGAAAACCAGCAACAACATTAAAGAGAAAACAACAACAAAGAGAGAGGAGAACAACAACTGCAGGAAAAACTCCACAAACGACGAACTCAACCACAAAATTCGCTTGCATACATTTAGGCGGAAGTGGCGAGTGGTAACGCAATGTTTTTGTTGTTCTTACTTCCCCTTGTTGTTGCTTATGTTTTTGTTGCTTTCCCCTGTTTGTTGTTGTTGTTGTTGGTTGGTTACTGTTGTTTTCGTCCACATCTAGGCGCTAATTAATCAAATAAAAGAGCTGTCAGACCAATTAATTGGATTTAACAAAGCGAATAAATGGATTATGGTAGCCACCGTTTCATGCTGGATATTTTTGTTGTTGTTGTTTTAGGAGTTGTTTGGCGACCCGAGGTTGGACAACTTTCTATAATAGGATTCGCCGCCGGAGTTAGAGTTTTGAAATACAAAAACCATGTTAGTCGGAAGAGATTAAGAGATTTGAAATGTATTATTTTAATTTATAAAAACAAGATCATGTTTTTAATACATGTTTTTATAATAACAAATTTTATGAATAAAATTGAATTTTTGTATTTGTGTTTTTTTTTTTTTTGTTTATCTTTTTTATGTTTTTTATGTAAATGTTATTTTGTTTCACTTCGATTTGTTTTATATAATTTTTTATTGTATTTTTTTATTTCATTTTATCTGTTAAGTTTATTTAAGTTTAATACAAATTTGGTAGATTTTGAATGAAATATGATGAATGTATGTCTACATCACGTATTTACAATGAAATTAAATGTCTCAAGCTTCGCTTCATCACCTGCATTTAATTGAACGATTTCACACTTTATGACCATAATTCGATACGCATTAATTCTCCGCTGGTTGCCATAATTCAATCCCATTCATAACTCCATAATAATAACCATACCAATGACAATAACAACAAGAACTAATGCGATAAATAACAACAGAGCAGAGATCTACATAAATTCATTCGCTGAACGGTCGCTGTTGGCCATAACGATGTCGAGTTTGCAGCTGCAAGCAGCAACAATAACAACAAACTTCACAACATCTTTGATGCCCGAGCGACTTCCGCCAGCGGTGTATTTAATATTTACGCCCCCTGCTGCTCGAGGCGGCCGCCGCTGCGCCGCGTCGAAAGCGTGAATGACTGCCGAATGAGGATTTGCCTGCTGCAAGCATCGCCGCCGATCCCTGGACCTCGTCCTTCTCGGGCAGATGCGCCACATGCAAAATATCCCAGAGCATCTTCCCGCACGCCTCCGAGTCCAGCAGCACGCTCAGCTCCGCCTGAAAAAAGGAACACAAACAAGGGTCAGTTTGAGTAAATCAATCAAAATTAACAATAATCAACATTAACAAAATTCAACATAAACAAAATTCATCATAAACAATAACAATATTAATAATTAACAAAATGTCACATGCTCAAATTAAATGAAATGTAAACAACCTGCGATCGCTTGAGGAGCTCCTTCAGACTCCCACCGTGTCGCATCACCTTGTGGATGTTTTTCGTATTGATGCCCGGCAGCCGCAGGAGGAAATCGTAAATGTTCGCGTTGAACTTCATCTCATCGTAGGCTCCCGGCTCGTCCGAACCCACGGCGGCAGCCCGCTTTGCGTCCGGCTCATCTTTGCCCAGCTTCAGCTCTTCGAAGAGCTGGGCTGTGGCATATGGACTCGGCGACCAGATGAGTCGCAACTTGGGGAAATGCAACGTGAGCAGTTGCAACTTCTGAACGATGTCGGCATTGGTCGAGGTCGTGTTCTGTGACAACATGTATTTTCCCTGCAGATGAAATGGTTTGTTCTGATCGAACTCGATCAAGAGGATGGGTTTCGCATAATATCGCTGCATCTGGATGCACTGGTTGTAGAGGCGGCCCGAATTCAACGAACCGATCAGATCCGAAATCGATTTGCGTTCGACACAAATCTCCGGCGTCAGAATGTAATCGCCCACGGTGATGGTCACCGGCAGCACTTCCATGCCGCGTTTGTGTATCAAGCAGGGCAGATCGGAGCGAAATTCACGCATATCCACGATGACTTTGGGCACAACCAGCTCCGCCCCAGCCGCCGGTTGTTGGCCACCAGCCTTTCGGGTGGCTGCGTTCGCCTCCCCCGCTGCCTCGGGATCGATGAAGGACTTGTAGAGAATGAAAGCTTCGTCCGATTTGCCATCCTGATATTCGGGAATCACCATTTTCTAAGGAGACAACAAAATCCATTCAACATTCGAAAGAAAAGAAAACTAAGATAAGAGATCCATACACTTTTGGTCTCGATGATCAACTCGAAGGCCTGCTTCTCGCGCCTCAAACTCGTCAAATACGATTGTTCTTCGACGGTCCTCGCATGCAGCAGGAAGAAAACCTTCATGCGATCCTTGGGCAGACGTCTCTGGCGTGCCTCGTACACCTCCAGCTGTCGGATGGCGGTCACGTTACAATGATACATGATCACATACTGCGGCTCGATCTCATTGAGGATACGCTCCAAGGCCAGGGGACCTTCGCGTTCGGTTTTGAACGTTTGCAAGCATATCAGAGGCTGCTTATGGGCCGCCACCACAGCCGAGATGTCCAGATTCTCCAGCTATTAAAAGAGAATATGATGAATATGAATATTGAAATCACATTCCATTCATTTACCTCTGGAAAAGGTTCGAATACGGAGTTGTCGATGGAGTTCGTCGAAGCATCGCCGTTCCCGCTGTCGTTGAGTGTGAGATCGCTGTCGCTGAATTGGCTCTGGGTCATGGTCAGCATGTAGCTTTCTTGAAAGTAATTCGCATCCTGATTTCCATCCTCATCGCCGCCCAGCAGAAGCTGCGTCAACTCGTCCACCTGCACCGATTCATCGGCAGCATCTTCGCCGACGTTTCCCGTCGATTTCTTTGACCCTTGTGATTGTTGGGATGGAGTTTTCTGTTGACTCAACGTCAACTCCAGCTCTTTGGCATTCTTTATTTTATCGTAGGATTTTCCCAACTTTCCAATGGGAACGTTGTTCTTCATGGCCGCATAGAGGAGAAAACGTTCACCGCTTTGCGTCAAGAACTGCTTCAACTGGTAGCAGGAACGTGTGTCCTGACAGAGTATCAGCACCTTGGGTGCATCGATTACGTCGGGTTTCGTGCGACGCATGTCAGCGGGAATCTCGACTTTCAATATCTCTGCCAAATACTTCCACTTTGGACATGGCTCCGGATCAAATTCTATAAATACAGTGTTATTTAGCACAAGAATCCAATAATATTTGATCAATGTTGATCACCTCCTTGAGCGTTGTAGACGCGCTCCTTCGAGAGTTTAAAAATCTGCTCAGCCGAGTCCAACAACGTCCAACCGGAGTTGCTCAGAGCGTACTCCGTGGTTCGATAGCGCTTCATCAAGGCGTAGGCACTCACGGAATCGTTGTAAATAGTGGATCTGCAAGAGAATTCATTGAGCCTTAAGTAACAAAATTATTCAAATGAAATATTACATCATGAGATTCCGCAGAATTTTCAAGTCGGCGACAATCAGTTTCGTCTGCGAATTCAATTGATGCCAAATACAATCGAGTTGTGCTTGCAGAATCTTATGAAACTTCTTGGTCACACAATTCTCCACGGTTATCTCTTCCATGTCCACTGTGCGATTGATTCGTTTGATTTCCTTGACCAGATAATTCATGATATCCAGAATATGTGTTTGAATTAGATTCATTTTGGTGGACATGGGGACGTGAAGTTCCACGGTCTGCGACTCGTAGGGTTTCAGTGAGGCCTGAACCGTGGCATGAAAACGTGGCCAAATGAAGAGTTCCTTCACAAACAGATTACGCATGGTACGCTCGATATGGCTGTAGCCGATTGTGAACGCCTCGGCGCTGCTGGAGAAGGCCTTGATGAAGCCGGTCTTGTTGCGCTGCCGATAGAGACGCAGGGCGAACGCCTCCTGGCACGACTCGATGATCGTGTGGGCTCGCATTACAACGATGCCGGTGATCAATTCGATTGGAATGCGATTCTTCAGAAGATCCACGACAAAAATACGCGTTGTTATGAACTGAACGCCTCCCTCCATGTAAACGCGTTCTCTGTAATTTTTGAATTGAGCACCATGAGAAGGAAATCGAAATGAAAGGAGAGATTTCACCTTTCGGTAGCTGTGTTTGCCACATCGTGAATGTATTTCTTCTCCAGCTTCGATTTGTAGTATTCCTCTTCCCACTCGGAGTAGTTGATGACCACCACCAGGTTCCCAGCATCGCAGTAAACCTTGAGGATATTGAGGAGCACCCGATCATAGTGAAGACCTCTGAAATAATTCATAGTAGAATTCACATTTAAATTCCATAAAATTGGAAGCCTCTTACTTGGCGCACACAACCAGACCATCGGAGTGAACGAAATCGAGGAACATCTGCTTCTCGAAGTTCAGCAGGACGATGTTCTTCTGCATGAGATATTCCTCGGCGGTCACGATGTTCGCCAGGTCCTCATCTTCGTCTGGAGTCACGGGCTCGGCGGCTGCTGCTTTGCTTGTGCTCGGTTTTTCATCATCGTCCAAGTTAATGGTTGAATTAAATTCGGTGATTTCTGATTCCTCCATTATTGCGAAATATTGAATGATCTATTTCAGTTACATTCGAAATTGATAGCAATAACAAAAACAGCAATAAATAAAATAAAAAGCCGGCAAAATTCGTGTAAACAAATTTGATTTTTGCAAACAGCTGATTCACAGTGACTCTCGAACTGTTGAGAACAGTTTGGTTAGTGATGGAACGAAGTGAGAAATGAAATGTCAGACTTTGTTTATAAATTATTAATTTGTTCGTGAAATTAAAACAATTATGTTTAATATCAAAAATCATGAATTAACCGCGGCACTACCGAGGAACTATTTTTCATAACTATTTAATTTAAAATAACTATTTATATTAATCATGACCGGCTTCCCATTTTCAAACTCTCCATTCGTACTGTACCGGTCATCACATGCACGTGCTTGCTGACAATTGACAGTTATAATCGAAAATTGCACGATTTTTATAAAACGCGATTTTTAAAATTGTGAATAAATAAATTTAAGAAGAAATCAATAGAATTTAAGAAAAATGTCAGAACCAATTTCTGCCTTCGCTGCCTACAAATCCAAGGCGCCGAAGAAGGGCGCGGCGTCGAAAAAGACCGGCGTCCAAAAGACGGGAGCTCCAAAGAAAACCGGCGCGGCCGCGAAGAAGACGGCGGCGAACACATCGAAATCCAAACCGAAGGCGGCCGGAGCGAAGGCTGCACCCAAGCCGAAGGCAGAACCGAAATCAAAAGCAGAACCCAAATCAAAAACAGAACCCAAATCGAAACTTGAATCGAAATCCAAAGCAGAACCCAAATCCAAAGGAGCACCAAAGTCCAGAGCAGCCCCAAAAGCCGCACAAAACAAGAAGAAAACACCGGACATTAATGAAAATGAAATCGATGGATTGGTCGAGCAGCTCCTTCAATCGCCTTCCACCAATAAGAAGCTGACCAAGGAGGAGCAGAAGAAGAAACACGATTTTGAGCAGTACCTGATCTCACAGCTGGAGCAGGACGACGACGAGATGGGCGAGGAGGAGGATATGTTCTCGGACGAGTACACGCTGGACGATAGCGGCAGCTGCTCCGAAGAGGAGTCGGAGACGGGTTCCGGAGAATCGGGTTCAGAAGAAGAATCAGGTGATGATGATGAATCGGGTTCTGATGATGAATCCGGTTCGGATGATCAATCTGGTTCATTCGAGTCGGACGATGATGAGGGAGAGGACGAAGTGAAGCAGCCAAACGGTCGTCGGTCTTTGCCCGCGGCGAAGCCACAAAAGGCCACTGCGACGGCCAACAAACGGAAGACGTTGGACGCCCCAGCGTCGGCGGCGGAGAAGGAGAAACCCAAAGGCAGAAAGTCGGCGCCCGCCATGAGCAACGGCGACGTCGCCGCCAAGAAGCCCAGAAAATCCGATGAGCAGCAAGCCTACGAAGTGAACGGCGATGTCTGTCAGCGTCGCCCCAAGGGTGGCGAAGTCCAGGCTCCCGCTCAATCCACGCCACAGGCTGTTCGTGCAGATGTCAAGCTGGAGCCGCTGTCGCCGCCATCGAACGTGGTCAAAATGAACAGCATCAAGGAGGGCCTGAAGGTCTTCCGCTGGCTGTTGAATCCGGTGAGTGTCGACGATTTCTACGCCAAGTACTGGGAGCGCAGTGCGTGTCTCGTGAAGCGCCAGCAGGCCAACTATTTCAGCCACCTCATCTCGTTCGAGGCCATCGACCAGATGCTACTCAAGAATCACGTCGAGTTCACCAAGAACATCGATGTGACGTCCTATAAAAATGGTGAGTACCATTTCTTCCATTGTTTCGTTCCCTTTGCAATGTTTTCTTTCGTTTTTTCAGGTGTCCGCGAGACATTGAATCCCGATGGACGCGCCCTGCCGCCACAAGTATGGGATCACTATGGCAGCGGTTGCAGCATTCGTTTGCTGAATCCACAGACCTTTCTGCCTGCCCTATACATGCTGAATTCCACGCTGCAGGAGTATTTCCACTGTTTCGTGGGCGCCAACGCCTACCTCACACCGCCCAATAGCCAAGGTTTCGCCCCCCACTACGACGACATCGAGGCCTTCGTGCTGCAGATCGAGGGACGCAAGCGCTGGAAGCTCTACAAGCCGCGCAACAAGTCTGAGGAATTGCCCCGCTACTCATCGCCTAATTTCAAACAAAGTGAAATCGGAAAACCCATTCTCGAAGAGGTAAACAATTGAGTTGATCCATCGACCAACTGATTCTATATTGTGATTCCCTCAAAAGGTTCTTCAACCGGGCGACATTCTGTACTTCCCACGCGGCACCATCCACCAGGCCTGCACCGAACCCGGCTACCATTCGTTGCACATCACCCTAAGCGTCTACCAGAAACATTCTTACGCCGATCTCTTCGAGCGCATGATCCCCATGATGTTGCAACGCGCCATCGCCTCCAATGTGGAACTGCGACGAGGTCTGCCGCTGCACACCTGGCATCATGCGGGCATCGCTTTCAGCGACAACGACACCAAGGAACGGCAACAAATGGTGCAGAAGGCCTCTCAGCTATTGGGCAAATGCATGCGGGACGTTAACATCAGCGAACTGCTCGACTCGGCTGTTGATCAGCTGGCCAAGAAGTTCCAACACGAGGCTCTGCCACCCGTCGTCCTGGCCGCCGAGCGCCAGCGAACGATCTTCGGATCGCAGAGCAAGACGAACGAGCGTGGTGAATGTGTCTGCGACTACGAGATCGATTTGCGCACCAATGTGCGATTGTTGCGTGCGAACATCCTCCGTTTGGTGGACGAGGAGCAGAAGATACGAATTTACTATCACCTCGATAACTCGAAGGAGTACTGCGAGTACGAGCCGAACTTCATTGAGATCGAGGCAGAGGAGGCGGGCAGCGTGGAGGTGCTGATCAAGTCCTATCCGGAGTATGTGGGCGTGTCGCAGTTGCCGCTGGCCGACGATGAGCGCAAGATCAGTGTGGCGACGGCGCTCTTTGAGCGCGGGCTGCTGATGGTGGAGAAACCGTTTTAGTGAAGCGGAGTGCGAAAAGAAAGGGGGGAACGCCAAGACTGGTCCTGAGCAGGGGGGAGAGGGTGGATGAATTAGTTTTGTATATTTTATGTTCTAACGCTTAGCTAGTGTAGATTTGTCTATTTACACTCTACTTAAGCTATACTAATAAAATAAATTGTAATTTAAGAAGTTGTATGTTTTGCAAAACTTCGAGTTTTGCGAATTTCAAAGCAATTGCTTAAAATGTTTGATTTGTTCATTTTCAATTTTGTAAATCTTCCATACTATAATAAGTTTTTTTTAATAAACTATGTAATTGTGTAAAATTAATTTTTTTTATTATTCTTTTTCCAATTTTCTATACATTATAAGTTATTTCAAACAAAAGTTTAATAAAAATAACTTAATAATAAATAAATAATTTGTTTTTTACTTTTGTGTTATTAATCTTCTCTGAATAAAAGTTTAGGGACCACTGTATTTTTGAATACAGTTTAATTTCGTACAGTACGTGGAGGTTCAAACTTTTCATTCGTAGTTTTTCGTGTAAACAGCTGATTTTGACATTTTCTTGGCATATTGGAAAAAAATATCTCGCCGCATCCCTTGCACAATATTTATTTTATTTCCGATAAAGTTTATATTTTCTGACTAAAAATGCGTTTAACCAATATTTTATTCAAGAAAGTGAAGAGCAAGTGAGTATTTAACAATTTCATTAAAGTTTGTGATGAATTTGTGATGTGATTTTTGATTTTTCGCAGACGCCTCATGGTCCTGATGGAGAGTGTCGTCAGTGGCCACCAATTCACCGTCACCCGCGACCGTCTGGCGGAAAAGATCGAGGTGATCAGATTCGATCCCTATAGTAAGTGGTCTAAGTTTATAAATTTTATAATTTTGGTAATTGGTTTTTCTCTTTAATTCA
This sequence comes from Coelopa frigida, assembly GCA_017309665.1. Classification (NCBI taxonomy): domain Eukaryota; kingdom Metazoa; phylum Arthropoda; class Insecta; order Diptera; family Coelopidae; genus Coelopa; species Coelopa frigida. The sequence continues at coordinate 26,624,014 of CM029564.1, forward strand.
TTGCAGTCCAAAGGGAATCCATCTATCGCGAACGCAAGAAGATTCGCAGCGCCTGAGCTTAACCACTGCATTAAACCTATATGTTACACAATAAATTAGTTAATGAGTTACGTATTTGACTATGTATTTTATCCTATGGGTGGAAACTCCAATTGATTCCTGTCGTCAACACATGGCGCATGAGATGACAAAAGCCATGGTTTAAGAACCGCAAACATTAATGTGATTAGTTTGGTCAGCTTCCGAAACATTAAACTTTTGCGTATACAATAGCCCCCATTGTGAGTGTGAAACAATGGCGAAGCAACAATAGAATTCTACAAGCTGTTGAGCTAAACTCTCTCTCTCTCTCTCTCTCACACACAAATTCCACACACATAGCTTCCTTCACTTCCTTCCTTCCTTCCATCGTCCTGGTTGTGCGTAATTTTCGATTTGCTTTCAATGCATGCTTCGCAAATGCTGCACACACATAATCGTGTTGCGACAATATTTTGTCTGAACGCCTGGCCAGACTCTGGTTGTGATTATTGATTTGAAAATCAGTTGCGATTTTTTTCTTGTGATTTCCACTGATGCTTGGATTATATTTAGATTCACATCAGCATGTATTGAAATCGAATTTCTTCAATTAAATTAATTCGCAATCTAAATCAAGAGAGCGTTTGCGATTAGTGTTCGTAGAGATTTGTAATTAGATGATGGTTTATTGCTCTATTTATAGTGTGGAAATAGATGTTGGTAGGATCATTTTGGAAATTTATTTCGGGTCGTATGATGAATATTTACAATATGTCTGTGGTTCATACGATATGTAGAATTCAATAGATAACTGGTATTTAAAAATTGTGTTTTAAATTATTGAATTTAATATTATACAATTTTTTATCTTATTTGTTTATTTATTTCTTTATTTGTTTAATTATTTTTTTATTTATTTATTTTATTTACTTGTTTACTCCCCAATAAATTTCAATTTTCACTACCTCAATGTTTTTCCTGTTTCCCGTGGCCGTTTCTTTCTTCATGAAATAATTACTGGACAATTGATGAAATTTCTTCTTCCTCTGTCTCTGATTCTCTTGCTCTCGTTCATGCGATGAACAGGACATCATGTAAACACTAACCTACCCCAGGATGCCATGCTGTGGACGAATGGGGGAAACAAAGCAAAAGCGAGGAAAATGAGAGCTGAAACAGAAATAAAAATGAGAGAGAAAGAAACAGTGAAAGATATTTACTTTTTAGGACGAAATAAGCTTTTTGAGGAGAGAGGAAGGATATGAGAGAAATGTAAGAGAGAAAGGAAAAAATATATTTGAGAGGAAAAGTTAGAAATGAGAGAAAATAAATGAGAGAGAGAAAATTATAAATGAGAGAAAAAATCATAAACAACGTAGAGAGAAGAAATTGTTAAGGACGACTTGCAGGAGGAAAGCTAAAGAGAGAAAGGGAGAGCGCAGGAGCAAGAGGGAGCGAGAGGAAGCAAGAGAGAGAGAGAGAGAGCTTCGGAAGGAGTGGGAGTTGATTTAACGAGGAGCGAAAAGAGGAGAAGCGAATGAATGAAAAGGATAAAATCGAAATGTTTCGTCAAGTTGGGAAAAGATTGTTATTGAAAAATTGAGTGAATAAGAAGAGCATGTGCAGCCAGTGGAGCGAAGAAATAGAGAGAGAGAGAGAGAAAGAGCGGGAGGGAGAGAATGAAAGGGAGTAAGAGAGAACGAGAGTGAGAAAGAGAGAGAGGGAGACAGGGTTCGTGGGATGAAAAGCTTTTTCGGCTGCCTCGAGTTGAATAAAACAATAACAACAACAATAACAATAGGAAATGCAACAACAACAACAACAACAACCATAACAGTGAACAACAACAACAAAAATAAACATAAAAACAAAAATGAACCATAACAACAAAAATATGTACATAAATAACAAACATAATGAAAAACAAGAAGCATTAACAATAACAAAAATCACGAGAAATACAACAGACATGAAAGAGACAACAACAATAATAATAATAATAATAATAATATTAGAATTAATAATAATAATAATAATAATAATAATAATAATAATAATAATAATAATAATAATAATAATAATAATAATAATAATAATAATAAATAACAATAACAATAACAATAACAATAACAATAACAATAACAATAACAATAACAATAACAATAATAATAATAATAATAATAATAATAATAATAATAATAATAATAATAATAATAATAATAATAATAATAATAACAATAATAATAATAATAATAACAATAATAATAAAAATAACACAACAATAAACACAAGAAAAATTACAACAACAATTACAACAATAAATAAAAACAACAATACAATAACAATAAGAGCTATTACAATCGCCACCAATGACAAAATAATATGCACAACTACAACAACACTCGACCATTCATAAATAATTAAAGATTGTTTGTATGAAAGAAATCAACAACAATTGAACAACAACAATGGAAGAACACAATGATGCGACAACAACAAAAGCAGAATGATGCAACAACAACAAGAACAGAATGACGCGACAACAACAACAACAACACAAAGATGCAATAACAACAACAATAAGAATGAATCGATGTGATGTTCATTTGTGGAAAGAAAAAGCTTCATTGAGAAATGGCGACCTGTTGTTGTTTTTGTGATTGTTCTTTTTGTTGTTTTTGTGATTGTTGTTCTTGTTGTTGTTTTTTGTAACTTTTTTTCTTGGTTGATCGTTGTTTTTATTGTTATCTATTGTTGTTGATCCTTACATCTGAACATCGCGTGGGCGAACGAAATGCGAAAATTATTATTGTAAATAAATTGGAGTGAGAACAGCTCTCTTTCTCTCTCAATCTGTTTCTCTTTATTTAACCCCTATCGCTCTCTCGTTATCTCCTTCACTCTCTCCATCTCTCTATTTTTCACTCTCCTTTTCCCTCTCCTTCCCTCTTTTCCTTCTCCTTCTCTCTCTTCCTCTCTGTTTATCTCCTTCTCTCTCTCCCTCTCTGTTTATTCCTCTCTTTCTAGATCTCTGTTTATTCCCCTCTCACTCACTCTATCACTTGATGTTATGCGATTTCTGTCCGTCGTAAACAATTGAAATTAGGTAAGAAAGCTTCGTCGAGCTTCTTTAATTAATTATTAATCTTTGATCATAGAATGAAAAAATTTCATCTCATAGAAAGTTTGTGTACAAAAAGGTTTTTCTTAAGAATTTCATCAACGATTTTAAGAGAATTTTTTATTTTGGAGTTTAAACAAAAAATACAATATAAGTTTTTTATTAAGAGTTTTTTAAGGACTTCTTAGAAGTGATTATTTTTATCAAAATATATGAAATGTATGTAAAATCAAATCAAATACATTTTACTTAATTAAAAAATTTTAATTTCATTTAAAATTTGTTTTATAAAAAAAATTCTAATTTATTTTTTTAACAAAAGGAAACATTTTAGTATCTATATGTACATATTATTACATAAAAATATTTAACATTTTAAATTAAACAAAAAGACAATTAGTTAAATTCAACATATGAGTATTAAATATAGTATTAAATAGTATGATTTTTAGATAAAGTTTGGCGAATATTTTTTGCTGATGTTTTTTTTATTTTAATTATTCATTATTTTAATTTAAATATTTAATTTTATTATTATTGTATTATAATACATTTTTTCAATATTCTAATGGATAGTTTTTGATAGTTTTCCTGTTTGTATGACTAATTTCAAGGTGCTCACCCAGTGGTTGATTTCTCAGCGAAAGCCACGGGGCCCTGGACATGTGAGCCATGTGCTCCGACCCCCCTCCCCCTTCAACACCAACCGCCCCCCCTTCGCCCATCGGACACGTGTTCGTTCCATGTCCAACATGCGATTTCTTTTGTAATGCGATTATCATCGAATGCCACCCGCTGTTGCTGGTCCCACCCCGGCCCCTCAAAGACACGCCTCCCCTTCGCCTCACCATCCTCCCAGAGCTCCACCAATAGTTCTCCAGTGCTGCCTAACGACATTAGCCGCATGGCCCCGACCTTCGCAACCTGCGAAACCCAACACCAACAAGAAGAAGAACAAGAAACAACAACATACAACAAGTGCAAAAACAACAATACCATCATCACAACCTTAGTTCGCACGCACCCAGGGTCACATCTTTCATCCAAGATCCAGTTGCCCCGCCCCCCTGCTCTAAACCTTGGAAACGTCTTCGGGAGGACTTTTGTTTGTCGTCTGCCGTCGGAAACCGTCAGCCGGAACTGACTTCGGCTGCCAGAAGAGCTCAGGAAGCTTTCAAGACGCCTGCAGTAATTAACGAAATATGACAAAAGAGTACCAAACATAAAAATCTAAACAAGAAATACCAAAAACAGAAAAACCAAAACAAAAAATATAAAAAAAAAGAAATAACAAGACAAGAAGTACCAAAAAAGAAATGTCAGAACAAGAAGTACAACAAAAGTACCAAAAATAATCTAAAGAAAAGTAAAAAAAAATAAGAAAAATAAAAAAGAAGAATGTGAAAATTAAATAAGATAATAAAAAATATACCAAAACGAAAGTTAAAAATTAATACGTAAAGAAGAAATACTAAAAAAAAAGTACCAAGAGTACCATTATACTAAACAGAAGTACAAACAAATGCCAAAAAAAATCAAAAAACCAAAAATACCAAAAATACAAACTCAAAAAAATACAAAAAATTAACAATAAATTTACCAAACGAAAGTAAAAAATAAATACCAAAATAAAGAAATATCAAAAAAGGAACAAATAATAATCGTCATCATTCACCTTCACCTCTTTCTGTCTATACCTCTCTCTTTCTGTTCCTTCCACCCTCTGCCTCCTCCAGACGCGCTTTTCATCACACTCCACTCCTTTCGGTTCAAAGGAAGAAATCAGGATGAAGGATGATAAGAAGAAGTCGGAGAAAAAGGAAGCGTTTTCTTTCACCTTTTGTTTCACACACGGTTCGCACTTGTCCCTGTTACTGCTGTTGTTGTTCTTGCCACTCTGTTCCCCGAAACACCTTTGGATAATTTTTTTCTACTATTGTTCGTCTTGTGTCCCTGGGTGTGAGTGAAAAATTAGCGGTAAAAACGCGTAAGTCGCCAAATTGAATTAGAAGACAAAAACCTTCGACAAGGACAGCGGGACCCACCTCGGCTCCATCCCCACCCCCCGTCGAGGTCAATGAAAAGCGCGGCCTCCGCCACCGGACGCTGCCTTCAACGTGACTTTTAAGCGGAAGCCACACAAGAGACGGCCGTTGTCTTCCCCTCTCACTCTTTCACACTCGCACAATTCCCTCCACCCCGATCAACACACTATCCTTCCCTTTTTTCCCTCTTCATACTGCCCTTCAAAGACCTCTCTCTCTCTTATGGCTGGATTCGCTCGCTTTCGTTCTCTTTCTCTCTCTCTCTCTCTCTCTATCTCGGTAGGAGAATTTGGTGTCATCGGAGCTTTGCCGTGGCGAAGCTTTTCGTGGGCTTCCCTCGGGCCTCGCGGCGGTTGCCGAAGAGCCGACGATTCGGCCCGACCGACGGTGCGATGCGAAGCGACGACCCGATGAACGTTCAGTTTCCCAACGACGTTCGCAGGCAGCGCAGCTCAGCTCAGCGCAGCGATAGCGACAGAGCTGAGAGAAGCAAAGAGCAAAAAAAAATAAATTGTTTTTAGTTGAAAATTTCGGATCGGGACGCCGCCGGAAGTGAAGAGAAGCAAAAAAAAACAAAAATATTCACAATTAAACAAATGTAGTAAAATTTAAAAAAATTATATAAATTTAAAGAAATTACAAAATAAAAATATATAAATCTAAACAAATAAAAATATATAGAAATACATAGAAAATAGAGGAAATTGTAAAAATAAAAAATATAAATATTTACAAATATATTCAAATACCAATAACAAAACATTAGGCAAATTGTTTCCTGAAATTTTAAGGAAAAAAATATCGAATTTGAAAAATCAGTGAAATTTTTAAAAGATTTAAAAATTGTTGAAAAATAATCGTGAAAATCCTGAAAGAGTTGGTTGAAAGTTAAATTAATCGAAAATCAAGAAATACAAATATAAAAAAAAGGGAAACACGAGGAAAACAAAACGGGGAAAAGGTGAAAAATTGTGAGAGTGAATTCCGTGATTTCTGCTCGAATTTTGATTTTCAGTTTTTGGTGAAGCAAGCAAAAAATAAACGAAATTTGTTGCGAAACCTTTTTCTCTCGCTCTCGTTGGCTCTCTTACTTCTCTCTTTGCGCTCTCATTTTTATTTTTTTCGTGTGGTGCTCGTTGTGTTGATTTCCCTCTCTCTCTCTGTCTCGTTGTCTCCGAAACGTGCGAAATTTTGTTGCCAAGGTTTTCGAGTTATCGCACGGCGAAAAGTGAAAAGAAGTGAAGGAAAAATAAGTTCAGGAAAAAGAAGTGAAGTGACAAAAAAGTTAAATCAAGAGCAAAATAAAAGTGAAGTGAAAAGAAGTGAAGTGAAAAAAAATAAAGTCAAAACCAGAGAGAGCGAAATTTGCATTGCATACTTGTAGGAGCAGAAGCAGACGAAGCGAAGTCGCACGCGTCAAGTGAGTGGGCATTTCATTCTCATTGTTGTTGTTGTTGTTATTTTCTGTGTTTTTCTCATCTTCTATTTTGACTCTCTTCTTCCCTTTTGTCTCACGTCTTCCATTTTGTCTCTCTTCTGCCCCATTCACAGGTTTCATTCCTTCGTTCAGTTCTCATCCTTCGGCCTTCGCACCTTTTTATTTTCTCACTCTTCCTCTCGTTCCTCGCACATTCGCTTGGGTTTCATCTCATGAATGTTTCCTCTTCCTCTTCTTCGTCGGACCCTTCCTTTCGTCCTCATGCTTGAGTCCTCCCACACTTCTCCACGTATTCGCTTTGGATCCTTCTTCATCACATTCCTGGTAGCATCTTGTTCTCTCTCCCCAGTTTTCATTATATTTTGTCTGGTTTCTTTGCATCTCACTTTCCTTTACCTTCACTTTATCTCCCTCACTTTGCCCCCCTCTTATCTTCTTTAGCTTCCTTCGACTTTCCTGTTTTCCATCCTATTTCTCACCTTTGTCGTCATCGTCTTCGCATTTCTCGCCCACTCCATTTCCTTCACATCGACTTCGTCTTCACCTCACCTCTGTCTCCTTCCCAATCACTCTATCTCTCTCTCTCTCTCTCTCCACCTCCTCAATTTCACCTTCACGCCTCCAACCTTATGTTGTCGTTGCTTCCTTCCGCCCTCTCCCATTACACTTTGTTATCGTCCTTGTTGTCGTCGTCGTCGTTGTCGTCGTCACAGGACGTCGAAAAGGATACCTTGACGTGGGCAGCTGAGCCGAAGCTTTCTCTCATTCTCGTCCTTCGTTGCCTCTGCCTACACATCAACAATCGCTTTCTCTCTCTCTATCTTCTTGTATCTCTTCTTCTCCCTCCTTCTCTCTTCTTTTATCTCTTCTCCTCCCTCCTTCTCTCTGATCCTATCTCTACTCCTCTCGCTCAGCTCCTCTTCCTCCCTCTCTCCCTCTTTCTATCTCTTTTTACTTCTCTCCTATCCCACACTCATCCTCTGTCATTTTCACTGGTCTGTTGATGATTTTTCCACAGAAATAATAAATATTCGCCACGACTTTTAGTTGTTCAAGGAATCTCTCGAACTTTTTCACTTCACACGCCCGAAAGTATGCTTCATTGGTGAAATAATCACTGTGGTCTTTCACAGGAATTCTAAAAAAAAAAAAAATAAAATGCTCCCTTGTCATTGTCTCGTTTCTCTTGAAGGAAGAAGAAAGATTCTGTTCTCAATCTTTCAATGTTTTCGAGGAAAAGAGGATTATATAAATTAAAGAAATTAAAGAAATAAATAAAAATGAAATAAATATATGAGTTTATTAATTAGAAAAATTACGGAAATAACGAAATAAATATATAAATTACAGAAATGGAACAATTTTAAAAAATATATAATTTAAAGAAACATCAAATTTAAAAAAAATATAAATAAAATTAACACATAAATTTATGAAATATGTAAATGAATTTAAAATAATATATATTAAATTATTATATAAAAAAAGTAATATATATAAAAAATAAAAAAATTAATTAAAGAAATATATAAATGAAAGAAATGAGTAATTAAGCTAATATATAAATTAAAGAAATATATAAATTAGGGAAATAAAGAAATTAAAGAAATTTATAAATAAAATTGAATTCAAATTGAAGAATTATACAAACTGAAATACAAACAATTTATAAGAAAAATATTTGAGGATTTGCATTTTTTCCTAAAAAAAAAACAAAACAACGAAGTGCTATTTTAAAACATAAATTGTTAATGGCATTTCAAAATAAGATTTGTTTTAATAAGATTTCAAAACAAACAGTTGGCAACACCTCTGTCTGGAGCGCAATCAGCTTCTGTTTCGTTATTTATTTATTTATTTCTACCGTTTTTCTGTCTTCGCAATTGTTAATACTTTTTGCCTTTCCCTCTCATTATCACTCGAGTTTCTCGCCCTCCCCCTCATTCCCGCAGCCATTATCTTCTCTCCTTGTCCTCCATCTTCCTTCTCTTTCCCTCGCACTCCCCTCTCTCTTTCTCTCTCACGCCTCACACGCACTCTCACTCCTTTCGCACACCTTTCGCTCTCTCAGAGATTTAGCAAATGTAAATTTTTCACGCTCTCATTTTTTCCTTTTAATGCTCTATCTCATATTGCTTTCTTTATTGTTGTTGTTCTTGTATTACACTTTTTTTGTATTGTTGTTGTTGTTGTTGTTGTCGCAAGTACTCTATCATATGGTAGTAGTTGTTGTTGTTGTTGTTGTCTTCACCATTACTCATTCGCTCATGCTGAGCAAACAAAATAAGAAGAATGAAAGAAGAGAGCAGAAAACGAAGCAATAAAAGAAATAAAAAATTGACTGAAGAAAAAATTTGCAATTTGAAGAAAATAAATGCAAATCGAGAGAGAGAGCTAGAGACAGAGAGTGATAGAGAGAGAGAGGCAGAAAGCGATAGAGAGAGAGTGAGATGGAAAAAAACACAACAAAAAAAGATAGTGGCGAAAGAGCGCCGATCAGTGCTGAAAGTGCTGCGGAGAGGAGAAGAGAGAATCGGGATTTAAGTGAAATTCAGAGATAAGTCCAAAAATCGCAAAATTCAATTCAATGAAAATAAAAGAAAATCTCAAATTCAATGAAAAAGTAAAAGAAAATCGCAAAATTCAATATAAATAAGAGAACATCTCAAATTCATTTAGATTTGTCTAGAAATTAAATGAAGAAACATGAAAAAAAGAAGCAAATAAATCAAAAAAGGGTGAAGCGAAGATAGAGAAGAAAAAGCAATAAGCAGAAAAAGTGAAGAAACGAAAAAAAGTAACGACAAAAAAAAATAAAGGAATACCAACGAACAAAAAAAGAGAGCATATCAACAAAAATTCCTTCGCGAAAATATAAATAAATGTGAGAATAGTCTAAAAACGTGCTAAAAGATATAGAGTCGAGTTTTATTTACAATTCAAATGAATAGCTGAAGCAACAACACTTAACATAAACAACAACAAAGCTATAACAAAAACAACAACAAAAAACAAGGAGAAAATGAAAAAAAAATAACAAGAAAATAAAATAAGAAAATTAACAATAAGAAAAATAACAACAACAAAAATTAAGAACAAGAAAAATAACAGCAAAAATAATTAAGAAAAAAACTATTACAACAACAATAATAGCAACAACTGTAGACAACGTGTGCGCGAATAATTGAAAGGTGAGTGGAGGAAATTTGTCTGTTGCCTTCACCGCTCCACCCCACTGCAGCTCTCTCTCACTCTTTCACTCCCTCTCTGTCTCTTTCGCCCTGTTCCTTCGACGCTGCGCTTTCCTTCTCTTCGTCGGCTCCCATCGGCAGGCAGGTTGACGAGCTCGTGTCATTTCCCAGCACATGTTTTCGCTGGCCTCTTTTGACGTCACTGACAGTTGTCTGTTGACACTTGATTCGTTTCGTTTTCGCTGCGACTCGGACTCGGACTCGTTTTCGCTTTCAGTTTAGGTTTCCACATTTTTTTGTTGTCGCCTTTCCACTCTTCTTCATGTCCTCTTCATCGCTCTCGAAACCGCCTTTCGTTCCACTCGGTCCATATGTTCTTTCTTCTCCACTTTTTCAGTGGTCTCTCAATATCTTAGTTCTCTCTTTTAGTTCTCTCAATCTCTTGGTTCTCTCAATATCGTAATTCTCTCAATCTCTTATCTTATTATTTTTCGGCTTTTGTTTATGAATTGAATAATTTGTTGAGTGTTTTTGTTTGATACAATTGTTTTATTAAATTGTTATTAATAAGTTCCTTATATTTATCAATTTATCATTTTAGTCAATACATTTCTGAAATATTCTTCCCATTAATTTTAGTATTCAATGCAAATAAAATCTCCTTTTCAATTCATTATTTTCCTATATTATTCAAAAATGTTTCCTCATTTCATATTTTTTTACAATTTCACTATATTTTTTTCCTCTGCTTTATTTTTTTCGCCCACATTCCCCGTCCAACTATTTTATTGAAATGACTTTTTCACATATTCCAAATAGTTTTCCTTCACTGTCACTCATCTTAAATTTCCATATATTCCTTTAGATTTCCCTCTCCCCCACTTCGTTCTCTCTTTCGTTATCGCTCTCCTGCAGTTTGATTTGAATTTTTCATTATCTAATTCCCCCCTATATTTATTGTTTACTCGCTTTGCGTTTATTCTGTTTCTTTCAATTCAAGTTTCTTCTCGATATTTTTTGGCCATAAATTTTATGTTTTTATGAAGACGTTCCTTTCCCGCAGAGTGGAAGCAATAAATTAAAATTGTTTTCTTTTCTTTACGGGATTTTCCTATGAATTGAGTGGTTCTTCACGAAAAGCACTTTCGAATATATATTTTTTTTCTCACACACACAAAATTTCATTCAAAACATTTCAGAATTTACACAGTTCTGGGATTATATTTGATTTGATGGATATTAAAAAAAAATTAATGGGTTCTACATTTGGCAAAAATTTGTGTAATAAAAATTGTCTCTTCTAAAAGTGAACAAAATAAAAAAAAATTTATTGATTTATGTAAATTAGGTTGGTAATTTGTAAAATATGCAAATAAATTAATTTGACTATTAAATAACAAAAATTTGACAAACAAAGTTGAAAAATATTAAATGTAAAATTTTGTACATGATGTATTTAATTTTGTATATGATGAAATAATTTTTGTATATAATATATCAATATTCCACTGTGATATAATTTATATTTAATATGTTTGCATACTTAATTTCTAATTTTGATAAATGTCGCAATATTTTTAATGTTCTATTTTAATGCGATGAAATTATTTCAAATATCCAACGTCGACATGATCATGATTTGCTCTGGTTAATATTTCATATCTCGAACTGAGTTATTTCCCCAGCATACCTTCCTTTCGACGCCCTCGCAGCATGTGCTCCATTTTTCGCCTCGTCCCACGCCCGCCCGAGACGAACTCTGGGCTGATCCCCAAAAGTTTTGCCGCTCGAATTATCAACTCGACCCCCCGCGAACCCGGCAATTAGCTCGTCGTCTCTTTCACCTCATCATCCTCGCATCCTCAACCACTTCTCCATTCATTTCCTTTTGTCCCTTCCCATTCATTTAACCCACATCTTCTTCCTCTCCTTCTTCTTCTTCTTTGTCCTACTGGCCTCTCGTTTGGGCCGGCTCTCAAACAAATTAGTTTCGTTGCCACTTCGAACCCTTCGAACTGCGCCCCAGCCCCATCTCGCCCTCGGAATGATGATCTGACAGTTTTATTCAACTTGTCGGGCCGTTGAAAAGGTCAGGGTTCGCGAAGGGTTTCCAGTTACACCGGATGGGGTGTGAGTGTGTTAGTGTCTCTCTGTGTGTGTGTGTGTGTGTGTGTGGGTTTATTATAGCTAGCATTCGAGACCTAAATCCAATTTCGAATGTCATTTTATATAATTTTGTGGCCAGACGTTGAAGCAGGAAGTTAAACAAGTGGCAATTGGCTTGAGCCATGGCTCATTTTACAATTCAATGCCTATTTTTGGGCTAATTAGCCAATTTATGCATTTTATACATCTTGAACTTTCAAGTATTTGAATTGGTTTTAAAGACTGGGATGAAAATTACAATGTTGAGGATATGAGGATATGTTGAGTATTATAATATAAATAAAAATTATAATAACTAAAAATATGAAATAAAAAGATATAATAAGTCAAAATAAAAATAAGAAAATGTAATAAGAAAAAAATATAGGAAACAAATAAAAAATAGAACACTTAAAAATAAATAATAACATAATGTAATGAATGTAATAAACAATTATAAAATAACAATACAACTTTTTAAAAAAAACAATTATTTCTCAGTATTTTTTCGTTCTTTTATAAAACCAAAAAAATAAACCAAAAATAATTAATAACGAACAAAAATAATAATATTAATAACATAAAATTAAGGCAATCAAAACAATTTTTGTGTTCGTTAATTCTAATTCCTAACTCAGATTTATCATCTGAATACTAACATTTTCCCTCGAGCATTCCACATGGGCAACATCGTGGCGAAATAATGAACTAGACTAATAAAAAAAAAGATAGAGCGTGAGAGAGAGAGAAGAAGAGAAGACGGGAAGGAAAGGGAGCGTGTCTAATGCAAACATTAACAAATGAATATCGTATTACTCTTTATTTGAACGATGAAAGGTGGGCGCGAGCGTAACCAGGCCACCGGTTACAAAAACAACAACGACTACAACAACAATCATTACAACAACAATCACTACAACAACCACAACAACAAACCTTACGACAACAACTACTATAGAGGCAACAAGAAGAACATTCATGGAAATAATAACAAAAACAACAACGAAATAAATTGAGCAAAATGAACAAAAGCCTGAAACAAATAATACAACAGACACACAAATAAAAAAAAACTAACAAATTTATAAAAAAAAAAACTATGGTAATGAGAAGAAGAAAAACAAGTGTGTAAAGACAACGAAACAACAATTAATAGAAGACAAATAAATAGGATACAACAATTAGTAGAAGACAAATAAATAAGAATAGAAGCAATTACGACTATAGAAAATTAAGTGATGGAAAGTTTCGTGAAATTTCCACAGTAAATGAAATGAAATTGAATAAATTGCAGATAGTTCATTGCATCCACCCATCCATCTAGCCATCAATGCATCCATCGGTCGCCGGAAGTTCGATCGATCTTCGTTCAAGCGGAAAATTCAATTTTCATTAATTTAATTGCGGAACTGTTCTGGAAATTGTAATATTTAACTAACTAAAAAATAAATTCAAAGTAAAGATTTGAAAGTTTCTAAATTTCCATGAATTCCTAAATGTAGGCTTCAGAATCAACTTTGTGTAAGGAAACTTTTTGGTCCATCCCTTTCAAACAAAAAGGATGTAAAAATCTCTCAAGCAAACCCTTCAAATTTCTCAATACCTTCTTGCAAATCATCCTGACGGTATTCTCTGTTACTTATCAAACTCAATACCCTCGTTTTTATCCTGAAAGTATGCCACGGTTTTCAATGGAATTCAAGTAAATATAAAAGTGAGGCCACTGAACCTTTTTGATTTCATCGGTATTTAATTCAATGTGCATTAAAATTTAAGCTCAACCGCAAATGTTATTCAGATTTATTTTTTGTTCACCCTTCCCTTTCCATCCCCCTCCAACATTCGATCCGCCTTTCAGACCCTTCATCTTTTACTCCATCTTCTTCATCGTCGTCGTTTACCTTCGTTCTGGGCTGCTTTCCTCCACCTTTCTTATGTTTTTCGCTTGCCTGCCTTTCGCTTGCTTTACCTTCTCATCCTTTCCATTTTCAAGCTCATACCATTCTCTTATATTCTCCATGACAACCTCTTTCCTTCCCATGATTTTATCCTCTCCTTACCATGCTTTTATTCCCTCCTTCTCATGCTTTTATCCTCCCCTCCTTCTTCTCCCCCTTGTCCTTCCCACTCCACTCTTTTCTACCTTTGCAAATAGAAACCGTTTCCCTGCCTAATGAACTAAATCCTCGCCTTGTAATTCTTTCTTCGCTTCGATTCCTTCCTCCATCCGTCTTCAGTACAAGGTCCTTGTTATTGTTATTGTTGTATTGCTATGGTAGTAGGCGCGAGAGGGGGGAGGGGAGAGGAGGGAAAACCACCACGGTTTATTAACCCTTTTAATAATGCAAAAACTAAATAAAGCAAAGTCCACAACCGAAGTCACCGAGCCGATTCTGGTTGAGTCGAGCCGCAAATAAATACCCCACCTCTTCTTCTTCTTTCTCTTCCTTGACTGCCTCCTCCAGTGCTTCGTCAAGGCACCTTCACTCTTTCGTTCTCCCTTCTCTACCTCTTTCTTTTTCTTTTTTTCTCTCTCTCTCTTTCTATCGTGTTCGTCCTGATCGCCGTTGGTGCCATGCAACGCAATTAGAGAGTTACGACTCCCAAGAATGGACACAAAACAACAGGAACAATTGACTACAATTACAACAAAAAACAACAATATCAAAAACAACAAACGTCTACAACAAATAACAACAAGAACAACCAATGACTAAAACAACAACAGCACAAAGTGAATTTGAGTAGGAGGAAAATAAGTAAATGGAAAAGGAGAGAGGGAGAGAAAGAGTGAGAGAGGAAAGAAAGAAAGAAAGGTTGAGGAGTGAAAGAGAGAAAGGTTGAGGAGTGAAAGAAAGGTTGTAGAATGAAAGAAATCGTGAGCGAGGGAGGGAGTGAAAGAAATTGAAACAAACACAAATATAGAAAAATGAAAACAAATTAAGGAGAAGGGCAGAACGACGTTAGGGAAAGAAGTAGGATGAGGTGAAGGAGGAGGTGGCGAGGAAAACGTGAGGAGAAGGAAAACGTGAGGAGACCGAGAAGACGACGAGTAATTTTCATAATTTACGTAGGAGCTTGGAGACAAGAATAACAACAAGAACCACAACAATAAGAAAAAGAAAAAGAAGAAGAACAACAACAACAAAAACCACAACAGTAAAAAGGATAACAGAATAAACAACAAGATAGCAATCATAAAAAATAACAAAAAAAAAAATACAAAGAGAATAAACAAAACAAGAAACATAAACAAACAACAACCAACTCCTACATAAGAGCAACAACTGCAACAAGAATAAAAAGAAAAAAAAATAATATCCTATAGCAAAAGTCGTCTTGTCTTCTTTGCCTCTTCTCTTGGGTTTCCTTTTGTAGTCCTTAAGGATTTCACTGATCTTCTTTAAGTGTTATTATACATTATTATACATTATTTTACATTATTTTATATTTTTCTCTATCTCAGTCTCTTTCTCTCTACCCCATCCTTCATATTTCTCCTGTTTTTTTCGCCTTCATATTTCTCCTGAGTTTTTTTCTTTTTTTCCATGTTTCTCTATAGTCTCTTAAGTCTTCTCTCTTACATTACAACCATAATCCTTAATACCTTTAGACTATGGTATAATAAGTTGTTTTCGTTTCATTTTAAACTCCTTTTTCCATAATATATTTTCTATATCTATACTCGTATTCTTTTTCTCATATTTTTCTTTTCTATAGTTTTCTCGTTCTTCTTAATCACCATTTTAATAATTTATATTTATCCTTTATATTAAATCTTATATTTTTTTTATATACCTTCCATATTTTTTTTTCTTTTTCCATACTTTTTTCAATAATTTTTTCCATACATTTATTAACTTTTCCTCCTTTCATCATACTAATTTCCTTTTGTCACACCATCGCCACAATTTCTCTCTTGTCTTTCTCTCCTATCTTTTCTCTCTATTGTTCCACATCCATCACCACTGCTTTCTTTCTTCCCGACTTTTCCTTTCCATTATCGACTTCTTCGAGTTTTCTAAACTTTCCCTATGTCTATATTTATTATTACCTTCTTCTTCCTTGACCATTGTTTTGTTAGACGTACTTACGTGGACATGTGTTTTCTCTCTCCCTCACACATATCTTCTCTCCCTCACTCTTTTCCTTTTTTCTCCCCCTCTTCTCAGTCTACTTCTCCTTTCCTTTGTCTGCCTCCCTGTTTCGTCTCCCTCATTCGTTATCTGCCATCTTTTTCTTTTCTCTATGTATTTATGTGTGGAATGTCTTGAAGTGGTGGCATGTGTTTGTTGGTTTATGCATGTGTGTGTATGTTGACATTTTGTTAGTGTATTTGTAAGCATGTTAAACATGCGATACGTGAGTTTATTATTTAATGAACAATTTCTTTGTTATTCTTCTCGCCGATGCTCACGATTTTCCACCGCTTCCACACTATTGAGCGGTATTAACGATCATTGTGTGAGTATTTATGTCGCTCTGTCTCTCTCTCTATCTTTCGCTCTCAGAATGTGGGAGTGTGTGTGTGTGTGAATAGACGGCAATAAGAGCTGGATTTAAGGAGTCGGTCGTTGGGCTCGCTTGAAATCCATTTGGAAAAGGAGAAAATGGGAAAAAACAACACAATAAAATAGTAATCAAATAAAAATAAAGAAATAAAGAAAAAACAGACAAAAAAAAAGAGAAAAAATAAAGAAATGGATGAGAAATAAAGAAAATAGAAAAGAAATAAAGAAAAGGTAAAGAAATGAAATAGAGAAAAGTAGAAAGAAAAAACATATAGAATTTTTATTGACATGCGATGCACGCGGTCGACGACGACAACGACGAAGTCGACTGGTTTATTTGAAGTCCACTTGTGACTAAAAATACTCAAAGCATATTTTTAGGCGTTGCACGCAGTGGCGTAAAGTGTCAGGAAAAACAACAACGCCGTCGTCGTTACCACAAACACATCGACCTCAGAGTGTGTGGTGAGGAAAATTAAAGGAACGTGTCCTCCGCTTCAAGAAATATCATAGCCTGCTTTGTGGCATACCTTTAGGCGAATTACCTTACCAACAATTTGAGTATTTGTCTCGACCTTCCAAGAAAAACACACGAAATATTACAATATTTGAATTTTATATATCAAAAACTCAATTGAATTACAAAATAAACCGAATTCCATTCCATTCATTCAATTTATTTATTTAATACATCTTCGTCATGACATCTCTGGTTATTCCCGGTCATTTGCTGCCATCTGTGGCTTTGAGAATTTCTCCTCACAAATAACGACGACAAAATACCATGTGTACAAAGTACTCTCCACAAAAGCATTGCATACTTTGGGGCTTTCGACAAAAGCTACACAAGCAAACGAAATTACTTCGGATGAGATGTGAAAGGAAGACCTTTTGGAATTCGTGTCTGTCTGTCAATCATTTTCGATCTATGTCTGTCAATCACTCTCTTCCTCTCACTCTCTTCCTCTCACTCTCTCATCTTCTGTCACACTCTGTCTCACTCTCCCTTACTCCCTCAGTCGCTCTTTCACTTTTTCCATTGCATACTTTTCTGTATTTGATTTTGTAATCCGAGCATATTTTCTCTTGATTAACTCATTGAAAAGTTCATGTTATTCGAGAATCTGTTCACAATTTCTTAGAATATGGTAGAAACTAATACTAACAAAACAACATCAAAAACACGAATATATCATTTCAATATGGAAATTTTGAAATTCGTGTGAAAACTTTTGGCTCGAAATCCTAAAAGTATGCAGCTGCCTGGATGAGAAGATCATATCGCTCGGTTGCCTTTTCCTATTTATTCATCCTGACTTCTTTGCCTAGATCTTTCTTTTGTTTGGATAGTGTTCTTGTTGTTATTGTGATTGATGCTGTTGTATTTTCATTGTTGTTATTGTTGTTGTTGTTGCTTTCATAAGCACCGGCCCAGTTGTTTAACAACTTGTTATCCCTTCTATTTTCGCATGATGTGATTTTAAACATTTCCCAGAAGGAACTTCTTCTCCTTCATCCCCTCCTCTCTCTCTCTCTCTCTCTTACATTCTCCTCCCCACCACTTCTTTACGGTCGTTGGTTTCGGAGACAAAAACAACACCAAACCCAGCGACAACAACAACAACAACAACAACAAGACCGAGATCCATGCAAATAAGAAGTCTATTAAAATGGAACCTTTTGGATTCTGCTGCTTCGTCACCTTCTGTTGTTTTGTCGTTGTTGTCGTCATCGTCGTCGAAGTTGTTGTAGATTTTGTTGTTGTATTTTGAGTCGGTGTCGATGTTGTTGCTAGACTAGTTGTTGTCTAACTAGTTGTTGTAGCAGTTGTTGTTGTTGTTGTCGTCATCGTTACCAAAGTTCTACCCCCAACCGAGAGTATCAAAAGTTTAAGATTTCGTAATGGTTTTCGAAAGGAACCCAAAATCCTATTATTGTTCTTGAAAGGACGAAGGTTGAAGCATTAAGTTCAGAAAAGGATTAACCAGGCGTTGGGATTTGGTCCTTTTTTCTCCTTATTTGTAATCTTCTTTTCCTCTGGCGATAAATTAAAAGTGGTCAAAGTGGTTTTCTGGCGGTTTCAAAAATTTGTTTTTAAGTTTTCTGTTATGTATTCATTATAAATTAGACATTTTTTACTAATTGAATTAAAATAATTTTATATTTGGTTAGTATGAAAAAAAAAATAATAAAAAAAATTAAGGAAAATATATTTAAAAATATTATAAATAAAGAAAAAAAAAACACTTACCGTAAATTAATTTGTTTGTTAAAAAAATACTTATTTCTCCATTAATTTTTCTCAAAATTAATTCAAATTCAATTATTTCCCCAATTTTTCTTATCGATCTCTTATATATCGATCTCTCTTATATCTCTCTTTTATAATTAATTCTTGCTTACTTTCTTTCTTCTTGCCAAAGTAAAGTGCATGGAGAAAAACTTCTCCAAATAAACCATTGTTAACTTTTCGCATTTCGAAATTCGAAACTAGGGGAAATTCGCAAGTGAAATTCCTGGAAATCGTTTCTTCAACTTCTTCGCAGGAGGTGAGAGCGAAGAGTCCTGGGAAAAGGCCATGAACGAAATCGGAAACCCTCGAGAGGTTGTCGAGGATCTGCCGACCTCAGAGAGAGAGAGAGAGAGAGTAGGAAAGAGAGAGAAAGAGGGACAGAGAGCGAGAGACACAGAGGTCATCCATTTTAATCAAAGGTCTTTCTTCAATTTAAAACATGATGAGATAAATAAATATTTGTTTCTCAGTTCTAAATATTTATATATTTTAATATTATATTTATTTCTAAATGAATAAATATATAAATATAAATGTATTTTCACTTCTCAATTTATTTCCCAAATTATTAAATTTAAATATATTTCCCCTTTCCCTATTTCCAAAAATACTAAATATCCAAATTAATTGATTTTCTTTCTCTTGTTCCAGGCGAACCTTTCTTTCTAAGGATATTTAAAGCCGCAACTTCAGTGAATTAAAAAGGTTGGTACATTTTTTTTCCCTCCCTAAAATAAACCCTAATTGTAATTACTAGGAAATAATTATGAGCCAAATGCCAGTAGTAGCCATGGCCATGACCACATTCTATTGCGGTCGATCGAGAATTTTACTAACCAAAGTACACAAACCACTTGGTAAATAAAAGAAAATGCCAGGAAACAAGGGAAAATACGAACAAGAAGTAATAAACCTAAAATGAAATAAAACGAAAAATACTACAAAAAAAGCAATAAAAAACAACAAAAATACGAACATAAAAGGACGAAAAATACAAAAATTCAATAAAACAAAAAAAAAAAATAATACGAAAATAAAACGACGAAAACCAAAACCAAAACCAAATCAAACAAAAGCCAAACCAGCCAACGGTAAAGGACAAAAACCTCATAAAAATATTTATCTAAGCTGATGTATTTTTATACACACACAAACACATAAATAAACATACATACAATTTTATATATAGACATATATATATATATATATGGCGGCTACAAATATTTACAAGAACAACAACAACAGCAACCACCAGCCAACCAAAGAAAAACCATGGCTCAAAGTATCATTTTTCAATGGAAGGAAATGCTATAAAAATGCGTCATCAGAACATAATCGACAGACAGACAGGAGGACAAACAGATGGACAGACGTTCGAATAGACAGACAGACAGACAGACAGACGGGGGTCATTCAGATAGCTGTATAGTTATGTTTTGCGTGTCTGCTGTCTATCCATGTCTCGCACACACACACACACTCTTCTGTGTGGAGACCGTAAAAGCCAAGGGAGTGGATAAAAAGCCAAGGAAATTTCTTAAAAATACAAGCTAAGACACTGAGATAGAGAAGGAGAAAGAAAATAAGAGAGTGAGGGTGAAATATAAGTACTTTAATTCAATTGATATGCTTTCGTTTAAGGTCAAGTGATGAAAGATATTTTAAGCTCGCAGATAAAAACGGAAATCATATTTTATGAAATTCTCTATTTTCAATACCATAAATATTTACCAGAATAAAATTCGTCCAATATCCATATCGCTCAATATTTTCCGCTCATAATTTTGCGGTACCAAATTCAATTGCCGAAACCGCCGAAATTCTCTCATGCGGTAAAAATCCCCATAATCCCTTTGTAAATTTCCCATCTCGATAATTATGTTTAATTGGATTTCATGGCATTTAGTCTTCAAATAGCCGTGAACCAAATCCAATGACGTCGACATATTGTGTTGTATTTTTTGTTTTTGCTTTAAATAAATATTTTCCCCATAGCTTCTGTAATTTATTCTTCTTTAATTCTATAATTTATGAGAACGATGTAATTTTCCCTGGATTTATTTTCTTGTCGGCTTTTCTATTTCTCCTAATGCCGATGGAACATTTGTAATTATGTTGAGATAAGATAGTGAAACTAACAGCACCTGTTATTGATAATTATTTTCGGTGATATCGTGTCGAATCATCCATCTATTTATCTATCTATCCATATGTATAGATAGATATTCATGTGTATATTTAGGCTGATATCGGCTTCTATTGGTCTGTTGACTTTGGTGTGTGCAATTAAAGTGTTCACATGTTGTTATTGTTGTTAAGGTTAGGTTAATACCGTTGTTGTTGTTGGTGTTAATAGTCTAATTGTGGTAGGCATTATTTTTGTTGTTTTAATTTTCAATACTGTATTCCTTATGTTTGTTTTTTTTTTGTCAAGGCCCTGATTAGATTAATAAAATGATGAAATTTTGTGAGAAATTCGAGAAATTGTTCGAGATAAAAAATAATAAAATCGAAAAAATAAAGTTGACTAAGCTTTTTGAGAACAAATAAATAGAACAATTTAAGAATTTGCATATATATAAAATTATAAAATTTTGTATTAAGAAAAAAAATGTTTAATTTTATTTTTAAATTGATGCATTTTTAAAATAATTAAAATAATGATTTACACAAAAAAAGACTAAAGACAATAATTTTAAGAAGAAGAAGGACGAACAATTATAGCTAGAAATAAATAAAAATACAACAAAAACATATACAACAACAATACTTTCCCAACGATCGAGGGAAAAACAATAAAAAATTAATACTTAAAAAATTTCAGGAAAAAAACTCACGACAAAAGCCAAATTAAAAAAGAAAGAGAAGAATAAAGGAATAAATATTGGTGCAGGAAGAAGAAGAAGAAGTGGAGAAGGGAGTAGAGGAGACGAGACGAGAATATGAAAGAATAGAAGGGAGAGAGATTTAAGAGAGAAGGGAGAGAGTGGTGGAGATTAAATATGAGAAGTTGGCAAACAACGCGGAAGTGAAAACAATTCCCAAACTAATCTAGAAGCGAGCGAGAAAAAAAAGGAAGAAGCACGCACACACACACTAACACCAACCATCACTCACACTCTCTCACACACACACATGTACAATTTCGGTTATGGCCAAAACACACACACACACACACACATACACACTCAGACACCCATTTGGGACAAAGTTCGCACAATGGAGAAAATACGCAAAGTTCTACGACGCCATTTTTAACGTCGACACCGAAACCAATCAACGAAGGAGAGAGGGAGATGGATAGAGGGAAATAGATAGACGGAGATAGGTTGAGGAAGATGGATATTGATCTCCAAAGAAAGAAAGATCGAGACATCACGTGATAGAGAGGAAGAGAGTGCGAGATAGACATATATGTTCTGTCAGACAATCGAAATAAAACAAATCGCTTGGAATATCGAAGAAAATCCATCGATAAAACGAGAACTCCTGAAACAAGGTGATGCCCAGAGTTGAGTTGGAAAATGGAAAGAGGAAAAAAAAGGAAGCGGAAATAAAGGAAGAGGAAATACAGAAAGGAAAATACCAGGAAGAGAAAATATTGGGATAGAAAATAAAAGAAATGGTTATTCTTCACATGGGGTAAAAATGGAGGACAATTGAATGTTTCTTTGTTGTTTTTTTCTGCGGAAGATTGATGAAAGTTTTTCCGAATCAATCGCAAAAGCAATAAAACATACATAGAGAAAAATTATTCTATACTTTTATTAATTTTTTATTTATTTTTTGATTTTTATTTATTTATTATTTATTTTTTAATATCTCAATCTTCGCAATATTTTTCTACAACTTCAATTAATTTCGAAGTTTTCACAATATTATTGATTTTTTTCTATTTTATTAATTTTCTATTTCTCATTATTTGTTAATTTTCTATTTTTAATTTTTTTTTTTCAATCCTTAAATCCTCACCATATTTCCACTCCAGGCAGATCCTCTTTAAGCTTCACTGAAGAAGTTTTCAACCCTCACAAGAACCTTCCAAAGTGGAACCTCGGCTACGTGAGAAAGAATTATGAATTATTCTCTTGAAAAGTTCATTCTTCTAAACTCATTATGCGAGACTTCTTTTTCCTTCACTTTGCATGTGGTTCTCGCTCGTCTTACTCGAAATTATTTCAGGCTCTTTACTAACTCCATTGAAAGCCCACTCAAGAATCCATTCTGGAGACCTAAACAAAAGGGATTTTATTTCATCAGAGGACTCATTCACAGGTCCTTGGAAAGCATTGCTTTAAGCAAAAGTGTCGGTTTTAACCCCAAGTGTCGATTTTAACCCCTCGTCTGGGTTGGCATTTATTGGAAATGCTTTAAAATGTCGAAATAAAAACCCTATCTTATCAGAAACCACAAACCTCGACTCGGCTTGAGTTCATTCAGAGGAAAATGAGTAGGCAAGAGAGGAGGAGGGAAGCTGGGGGGGCGTGGCATGGAATCCACTTGAAGAAGCATTAAGTTTAATGCATTTTAGTGGAATGCCTTGAACAATGAACTATAATGTTGCTTTCAACTGCCACTCGAATGGAAAAGGAACCCATTTTTCCAACAAACACACACACATATTTGTCCATATCTCAAAACACACACACACATTTACTCACATGCCCTTCACTTCCTTCCTGCATGCTTTCAATGTTCCTCTCTCTTTCCCTCTCCCTCATTCACTCTCTCTTTCACTCTCTCCCACTCCTGATGAACGCCTTCCCTCCCACTCATTAAGCTCCGTCGGATGCTGCGCGTTGCTTCGTGTTTTAGTGTCAGTGCATGTGTATATGTATGAGTGTGAGGGTTTGTGTGTGTTGGTGTGCCCAACTCTGTATGTCTGCAAATATATGCACATGTGTAATATAATACATATTTAATGTCAAGGCATCCATTGAAATGCACGTTGGCCGTCCTTGGAATTAGTTTCAACTTTCATTACCTTCTCCGCAATTTCACTCTCACTCTTTCACTTCCACGGTCTCTCTTTCTCTCTCTCTCTCTCTCTTTCACTCTCACGGTCTCACTCATTCTCACCCTTACATTTTCCACTCTCTCTTTCTAATTTTTTTTTCACCGTGAATTTTTGTCTCTCATTTCTGATTTTTTTTGTTAGAAATTTTTAAAATGTCAGAATAATGTTAATTGACGGAAATACATGTATTTTTTTCTGTGTACATTGTTTTGACATCCGTTCAAAGAGAATGCTTAAGAGAATTTTATCCTGCTTCCTAATAGCAGAGAACTTTTTAATATGTATTTTTGTATATTTTTATTTTTTAATTCAAGAACATATTATTTTAAAACTGGAAGACTGTTTTATTTGAAAATTATATTTTTAATATAAATAAGTATATGTTTTTCATTTCTTTATATTCTTTTTGATTCTTTTTTAAAATTTTGTTCTTAATTTTTTGACAATTTTTTTCCATAACATCCTCTATCCAACACAAAGTACTTCTTTATTTTTGGTTTTAGTAATACAAATTTTATTCCCAAAGCAGCCTGTGTTCGTCAATCATCTGTCCCACTTTCACTCTCTCTCTCTCTTGCTCGCACACACACACACACACACAGTAAGTATCCCATTCCCTTGACCTAGATTTTTAGCAAAATTTGTTTCCGGGTCCGGAAGCATCCTCCAACCTCTGAAACAAGGAAAAAAGAAAAACTAAAGTAAACGGCACTGGAGACAAAGCCAGGATTAGCCGAATGTAGAACGCGATGGAGAGAGAGAGATGGTAAGAGAGAGGGAGAGATAAAGAGGCGATAGGATAGAGAGTGAAAGTGAGAGGATAGAAAAATAAATGTGAAAAAGGGAGACAAGAAATGAAAGTTGAGCTTCCCATGAGAATCCTCCATCTTCTTCTCTCTCTCTTTGTTGCCTCGTTCATGTTATTGTGACAAAAAGCGTTTGAGCGAGGCATAAGCGAAAGAGAGAGGAAAAGAGTGAGGGAGAGAGAGAGAGAGTGAATGGAATGGGAAAGGTGAAAGGGTTGTCGTTCGCGTGCATGTGTGCGTTTGACAGCAACATGTTCAACTTATTAACCTTAGACCGAAGATCTGGTCGTGAGTATGTATCGTGGATGTGTTGGCGTTTGTTTTTTGGCGTATATGTTGGTGGGTGTATGTGTGTGTGTGTTTTTCTCTTTGTAACGATATACAACTTGTGTCCCTGTGTGCGTTCGCCTCCTCC
This sequence comes from Coelopa frigida, assembly GCA_017309665.1. Taxonomy (NCBI): domain Eukaryota; kingdom Metazoa; phylum Arthropoda; class Insecta; order Diptera; family Coelopidae; genus Coelopa; species Coelopa frigida. The sequence goes on from CM029564.1 coordinate 26,649,017, forward strand.
TCTGTGTGCGTTGATTTGTTCATCAAATCGAGTCGTCGGAAACTTTTGACGTGAATCCCTTTTTGGGGGAGGAACCTTGTTTTGTTTTTCGGTTGATCGGGCGCCAACCCTTTAGATGTTGATATTTTCGTTGTTTTTGTTGATTTCTTGCCGGTGCCCTGTTGTTTTTTGACTTATATTCACACATGTGTGTATTTATCCGTTGTCTTCATTTTGTTGGTATTTTCTTATGATTTGGTTTTTTTTTTGCTATGGATTTTTGTTGATGTTATTTCTGCTGTTTTCTACATTTTTGTTTTTATTTTTATGTAGTAGTAAATTTTTTTTCTGATTTTGTTTTTATTATATTTATTTTTGTTGTTGATTTTATTTTTATTGTTGAATTTACTTTTGTTGTTGATTTTATTTTATTGTTGAATTTACTTTTGTTGTTGATTTTGTTTTATTGTTGATTTTTTTTTTGTTTTGTTTCATTTTTATTTTTTTCGTTGATTTTGTTGTTGTTTTTGTTTACTTTGTTTTTACTACTCTCCGATATACGAATTAGGTTTCATCAACACCCAACCCATCGACCACGCCCCCTGCCGCCCACTCTAGCCCTCACACAATCTGGATAAAAGCAGCAGCAGCAGCTGTTGTTCAATTCTCGTTGTTGTTGTAATAGTAGTAGTTGTTGTTTGTGTTACTCCTCGAGCGGAAGCCGAACAATCGCCCATTTGATGTATCGCTATTTTTCCAATTTTTACGTTGTTCTTATTTAAGTTATTTTTTCTGTTTGTTGTTTTTCTGTTTGTTTTTATTCTATTTGTTGTTATTCTATTTATTGTTATCCTATTTGTTGTTGTATTTTTTTAGGTACTCTGTTTGTTGTCATTTTTTTTCTGTTCAATTTTTTTGTACAAATTTATTGTTTTTACATTGAATTCAATATTATATTAAATTTTTCATTTTCCTGTATTTTTTATTTTTTCGTGTGTATTGTTTTTACTTTTATTCAGTTTATTGTTGTATTTTTATATTTTATTTACTGATTTTTTCACCTGAAACGTTTTCAACTAAAGTGCGTCGAAGGACGAAAAAAAGTTTCAAGGATCCAGGAGTGACCACAAAATGTTGCCAACTCCAATGAATTCGTGTACACAATTTGTACATGTATTTCATCATGTTTCTTTTTTTATTAATATTTTTTGTGGTAAAATTCAATTTTTTCATTGAAATTTGGAACAATCTCATTATTAAAATATGTTCAGTTAAATATTTATTGAAATGATGAAATGAAAATATGAAAAAATCAATTTATTTATTAATCCCATATGTATAATATGTAGTTGTGTCATCATTTTTAGTTTATTGAGGGAATTGATAAATTAAAATATTAAGTTATTATCTACCCAATAATTGAATTTGTTCTGGAGTTTCTTTAAGTATTAATTTCTCTTGATGAAAAATATATTTTTATGTAATTCTCTGATTTTATTCATTCTTGCAATTATCTATCAAGCGATCATAAAAAATTGTTCTTAATATTTATTGAAGTTTAAAATTTTGTCAATTGCGAATTTTGTTAATATTGGAAATTCTATTTAGATCTAAGAATGAATTTAGAAAAAATTGGTTTAAGTAGCACTGTAATTATATCCTATTATATTTATTATATCTTGTTGTAAATACTTATAATTGTTATTATTTCATAACCTTGTGGTTCTCTAATTATCATCGGTACTAAATGAAAGTGCGAAAAGTTCCAGATGTGTGAATTTGAATTTTAAATTTATTATTTATTATTTTTGTTATGATTACGTGATAATTTGCAATCGTTATTAAAAAATTTACAATTTTAATAAGTTTTCATACATTTTTTTCTATTATCTATATAAATGTAAGAAATGTAAGTAAAAAAATTAATTTTCAGCTTTTTGTTTTTCAAATAGAAAAAATATTGGTAGCTTTTAGTCAGAAATGTTGTAAAAAAATGTATTAAAAAATGTTAGTTCAAATTAAATAATTAAAAATGATAGAAATACAAAAGTTATATGTATTAAATTTTAAATAATTTAATAAGAAAAAAATTAAAATAAAATTATTTTTATATTTTTTTTTACATTCTAAAGAAAAACGCTAATTCAAAATACGGAAAACAATCATCGGAGAAACATCTGCTGGATTTCAGCTATTCAAATTCAACATTTAGTTAATTTCTGTTTTCACTTTTTTTGTTTATTCATTTTTTGTATACCAAAGTTTTGTTTTGTTTTTGGCAATTAGTCAGCGATTTCCATGTTTACATTTCTTACAAAATTCAGTCTCTCACCACGCTGTGAATAACAACAATTATGCTATGAAAAAAAGACACAGAAATTAATTGCTCCAATGCCAGACGATTTCTTCTTCACTAAGAAGAGAGAGAAAGAAGATATTTTTTGTTTTATTCGTACGTCCATTCAAAACATAGTAATTAGAAAGATTTATGTCTTTGTTGTTATAGCTTTTTCACTTGATTCTTGATTTTTTCTCTAAGATCGAAGAAAACAAATAAATGATAAACAAAATATATACATATACAGAAATATAAAAAAATAATTATTAACAAAAAAAAAAATATAATAAATATAGCATAAATAAAAACGCTAATTAACTAAATATCGAAAATGAAAGAAATAATTAACGCATTATAGAATAAAATAAATTTACAAAAAATCTTGAAAAATCACAAAAAATAAAAAAATAGAATAAAATATAGAATTTAATTTTATGCAGATATAAAAAATTTAGATAAAAAATAAAATCAATGATTAATCATTTCAACTGGTTTGCAATATTAACAATTTTATACTGAATGGAATATTAAACTATTTTTCAACATTAATACTAAAATTATTGAAATATTTTTCTATATTACACTTTTTAATTCGCTGGCATTTTTTGTTTTCTAATTTGACATGTTTAATTTTCCCGCATTTATAATGAATGCCTTCAAACGCCAAAAACTATGCAGCAATTACTGTTCGTCAATCAGCGATCAAAAGGCAGGAAGGAAACGAGGGACGCGAGAAAAACTTTTCCCAACTCCGGAAGAAGCAAAAGAGAAACGTTTGCTGAAGTGTTTCCTCTTGTTGTTGTTATTGTGGTTGTAGTTTTTGTTATTTTGGTCGTAGTTTTTGTTGTTCCTCTTATGTTGTTCCTCTTATCGACTTTTTTTGCTTATGTTGTTGTTGTTATGGGTTTTTATTCTTGTGTTGTTATTGTTTATGTTACTTCTTGTTATTGTTATTGTAGCCACTAAAAAGTTTAATTGAGCGAATTAAACGAGCAAAAACGACATTCATAATTAATCATCTCGCAACCAGATGCTTTCTATTTCACACGCACTATTTTTCTCTCTCTCTCTCTCTCTGGTTCATATTAATTTTTCCTCATTTTCCTCTCTCTCCCCCGTGTTTCTTCGTGATCTTCTTCTCTAGTTTCGTCATCGGAATTCAGAAGAAGAGTTCAAAATGATTCGAATTGGGATAGAGAAAAACATGAGAGAGGGAGAGATAGAGAGAAAATCTCCAACAGAGTTTTCGATTCTAAAAAAAAATAATCACACACACAGACAGACACATATTTTCAGACACGTGCAGGCAGCGCTGTAGAAATGGAAATCCTTGAATTCGTAAGGAAATCGCGTGCAGAGACAAAAGAAGAAAATCAAAAAGTACGAAGAAGCCAAGCGAAGTGAATGAAAAAGAGGGGGAAAGAAAAGGAGAATCAATGGGAGTGAAAGAAAGAGTGAGAGTGAGTGAGGGAGAGAAGGGTGAGTGAGGGAGAGGAGAGTGAGAGAGTGAGACAGTGACTGAGAGATAGAGGTTGGGAATGAGTGGAACAGAGAGATAAGAATCATGCAAACGGAAGCGAAGGAAAAATCAAAATGACAAAAAGGACGCCGGAAGCGGAAGCAGAAGCCGAAGCGTACTCGACGTGTGGCATCCGTGGTTATTGTGTTTTTTCTCATTTTTGTTGGTGGTGTACTGTTTTTGTTTTTTTCTCCTTTTTCTTGTGGCTTTTGTCCCTGTTTTCATTGCTGTTCTCGTTGTTTTTATCCTTGTTATCCTCGTTGTTGTTCTGATGCTGTTTCTGATATCTTGCAGAACGAGTTGCAGAAACCGATTAAAGTTTTAATTAAATTTTCGGAGAAAAACTGAGAATTGAGAAAAAATGTAGAGTTTAAGAATATAAAATAATAAATAATAAGGATTTTTTGAAAAAATATAAATTTTTAATTTTTCTTGTTCATGAAATAATTTTTCTAAATTCAAACATAGAATTTCTTTGAGGCTGAAATAGTAGGAAATTAAATAAAATAGTTCAATTAGTTTTCGAGTAGGAAAATCTAGGTTCGAGATAAATAATTTAATATAGAAAATGGGGTCTTTTTTATAAAAAAATGGGGAAAAATTAAAATAAATATTGAAATGAAATAAAGTCCTCTATATATATATATTTTTTTTTCAATATTGAATAAACAGCGTTTTTCGTTCTCTACTTTAATGGAAATTCTTTGGTCACGTTATTTTGAAATATCCTCCAGTCATCTCCTGTCTCTTTCATACCTTCCTTCCCATGATTATTTTCATCCATGGCCTCGTTCATTTCCTTCATTAATTCACTCCGTTTCGTTTCGACTGCCTTTAGCTTGTTCATTGTTCCTCATCATTTTCCTGTTTCTTTCCTGTTTTTCCTCGCCCCTCGTCACTCCTTTTCCTGCCTTTGTTTTGTCTCTTTTGTTCATTCGACTTTCTCAATTCCCCTTTGTGCTCATCATCAACATCTCCTCTGGCCATTTAATTGTTTTTCCTGCCTTCGCATTGAAATCTCGAACTCTGCATGTGGTCCATGTCCATGTTGATTTGCACACACACACATACATACTTATGTCGAGATATCTATCGGACTCCCATCGGCTTTGTCTCGGTATCGCTGTCTCGTTCACGGCATGTGGTCAAACTGAACTTTGAAGTGGTGGAAAATTGATTAATACAAAGAAAACTATATCGGCTATAACAAAAACGTGTTCAATCAATGGCTGTTGGTCTCTAGTTAATACAATAACACCTACAAACACACTTATATACATAGAAGATGTCAGTGTGTATTTTGTGGAAAGTTCTATATCAATACTTGTACCTCACGGCGTATGAGTGATATTTAATGGATTATATTGATTTGATTATATTTTTTAATTTATTTATTTTAATTTTTTTTTTTATTAAAGTTCTTGTTTTAATCTGAAATCATTTCTTCTTAATTTATTAAATTATTATTTTCTTATTAAGTATTTCCCATTAATTATTTAACACAATTTATTCAAAAATCTGTCAAACTAGGTCAATAGAAAATATCTACAATTTCTCCCACGACGAATTAAGTTACCTATATTCCAACCATGTGACAGAGAATGACCAAAAAAAATCGTTGCCTATGTTCTGGCGCAATTACTTAATTTATAACAAAGTGCTGAGCAGTACAAAATTAGGTCATAACGGAATTCGATTAACTATTTAGTCGTTGTCGGCAATGGAATTAATGGCAAAAACAAAAGCAATGAGAATTCGTTGCCTGCCTTCGGGCGCACAAACAAGTCGACACCGAGCTATTTAAAAAGCACTTTTCTAAATGAGGATTATTTGGAAATTTTCAAAATTAATTGGAATTTACTCCTGTAAAGAAAATTGGTCAGAGGGCGAGAGAGAGGGAGGGATAGAGAAAGAGACAGGTAGATCGACTTGTTGCACGCATCGATGCAAAGTTTTGCAATACTTTCGTCTCGTTTCGGCCGAACAAATGAAATTGTAAACATATTGAAATTCATGCACTCATGTGTTTGTGTGAGTGTATTGTAATGACTTGAGTGAAGTTTTAATTAAATTTATGCAAATTTCGAGAGAATTGCATACTTTGGGGCGTGAGTGTCGATGCGAGTCCGGTTCGTTGCAGTTAATTAAATTGCACAATAAATTAATGGACAAAAATGCATTACGGTTAATGAGATCGCGCCGCTTCGGAATTAGTTTCAAAGCGCACGACCTGCTTTTAGGCGCGTGGTTCCTGTGGCAGCCGGGTCTTTGAACCGTGCAGGCTATTGTGAGAGGTGATTTTAACGGAAATGAAATAAATGAAATTCAATGCAATAAATACATAAAATGTAATTACATAAAATTAAATACAATAAAATACAATTCAACAAATACAAAAAATATAAATAATCAAAATTAAATATAATTAACTAAAATAAAACATAACTAACTAAACTCCAATTAATCAAAATTATAATTAGAGTACATATAAAAAGAATTAAATTAAAATGAATTAAATATAAATGAAAGAAACTAAAATTAAATATAAATATTATAATTCCATAAAATTTAATAGACTTCAAACAAATTAAATCAAAATAATAATAATAATATTACAAAAACATACATTTTAGAAAAATTAATGTAAAATAAAAGAAATGCCTTACATTATTTACTCTAATTGAAATCAATAATACTAAATAAACTGAGATGCTAAATTTTTTTCAACAACATATTTTTATTTTTAATTTCTGAATTATAATAACTGTAGTCCGAGAAAAACATTTAGAGAAATTAAAATATAAAATCAACAACCATAATTAGTTACTTTTGTGGATTTGTATTTTCAATGTTTTTAAATGAAATTATTTCTAAATTGTTTTAAAGGTAAATATACAAATTACGTTATGTTTCATTTCGCTAAATTTCAGTTTTTTTTTTAACCTATTTCCTCTACATAAATTCACATTTATCGCTCGCCTTTGCATAGTTTCAGGCGATCTCGAAACCCCGTCGGAATTTTAAACCCTAATTTATGTGCAAATCCAAAGTTTAAGCAACGAAAAAAACTAAGGAAAATGCACAAAAAAGTTGAGTTTAAAATGGCGTGCAGCCATTTTGAAAATATTTCAACTGATAAAAATTAAAAAGCCATTAATCATACTTTCCTCTCGCTCCGAAAAACGACTGCCGACTGCAGGAGCCACAAATTCACTCACTTCTACACCTCTCTCTCTCACACCCAACTCTTCACCTGTCTCTCTCACTCTCTCTCTCTCTCTCACTCTTTTTCACACCCTCCTCTTCCCCCTCCCTCTCACTCGCCACTCACTCTTTGTCTCGATTTGGCGCAATTTTATCACCACTATTATTTTTATTATTTCTCTTTCACTTTTTCTGCATTATAACCGTTATGCGGTTGCAGGCGTTTCGTCATCGTCAGTGACGCCATTTTATGCTGAGCTTTCAGAGGAGAAAAAAAAAACTATTTTGTGACAGAGACAAAAAATTAAACACAACGAAACCAAGTGTAAATGAAAAGTTTTTAATTGTTTAAATGGAGCGGTTTAACGTTGGAATAGTTTTTAAATATGGAGAGATGGGAGGGAGTAAGAGAGGGAGATAAGGAAGAAAGAGAGAGAGGGAGATAATGGAAGATAGAGAGAGAGAATCAGAGAGAGAAAGTGAGAAAACAAGTGACATGGGGAGGCGAGAAATTGAGTCTGAGTTAAAGAGAATTGCGGAAGCTGAGCGGATTGAATAAAAATTTCATTGATCCGCATTTTCTGTTGCTCTCCCTTTCAATCGCTCGCTTTCTCAACCACACTTTCTCCAACTCTCTCACTCTTCCTGTCTGTATTTACTCCCATCTCGCTCTTACTCTCTCCTCCTCTCCTCCTCTCCTCTTACTCTTTCTCTCTCCCTCTTTCTTGTCTCCCTCCATAAGCCTCCTTTGCATGAAAATAATATTCCCATGACAAATGCTTCTGCCTTCTGAAAACACACTCACACACACACTTGCTTCTCTTGAAGTGGTTCGGAAGAAGACGAAGAAGAGAGAAGAGAAAACGCTTTCGTTTCACCTTCCTTTCTTCCTTCCTTTCGTTTGTTCATCTCTCTGTTCTTTTCTTTTCCACTCCTTGGTCTTGTTATTTTATCCACATTTAAGTGGCAATAAAATGCATTACTCGGCATTTCTGCTCGTTTCCGTTGAGTTATTTTGTTCCCTACAATCGGCTCACGAGGGAACCAGGGATGCCACCTATTTTCTTCTCCTTCCAACAATCATCTTCAACTTCCTTCTCGCTCTCATCTTCCATCTGGTTCCTTGGTGGCGCGATGGAGCTTATTTTTTGTCGTTTCACTTTCGTCTTTCCTTCCGCATTTCTTTTTCTCGTTCACTCGAACTCAATTTCTCTTTCTTTCTTTCTTTCTTTCTTTCTTTCTCACTCTTTCTTTATGTCTCGCTCCCTCCCTCCTCCTCCCCTCATTCTTTGGTCCCTTTTGTTCTTCTCGTTTCGCTCCGTCATTCGCTGATCCTTTGGGAAATTTATTTCTGTAGTTTGGCCAAACGCCTAAATGTAGGCAACGCAATCGAGCCGTTCGCACGTTACAAGTGACTGTGCCTGGAATCTTCTCCCTCCCTCCCCTCCTCCTCTTCTTCTTCTCTCACTTTGTTTGTGTGTGTGTGTGTTTGTGCTCGGTTCGTCGCTCTCGTAACGGTTTATTGAATATTTATAAGTTCAATAAAGAAATGTAGGCAACGTACAAACAGACACATGTATTCAAATCTAAATACATTAACATACCCATTCATAGAGGCGATCTCACTCACACTTCTATAAAAATATATACATTTATAAATATTTCTCTCTCTCTCTCTGTCTGTGTCTCTTTGTCTAACTCGCACCAATGTGTAGTCAGTCAGTCATGCAAATTTTTATGGCATCGCATGTGAGTGAAACAACAACAACAAGAATGAAATCAACAACAACAAGAATGAAACCAACAACAAAAACAAAAAAAATAAATACAATAAAAATAATAAAGAATAAATACAACAATAATAAACTCAAAAACAACAAGAAAAACAAATAAATGAAATGAAAACAAAATAAAAAAACGAATAAAAAAAAGAAAACAAAATAAAAATGTAAACCAAATAAAATAAAATAAAATAAACCAAATATAAAAGACAAAACGAAAAAAAAAATAAAAAAACGAAACCAAGCAAAACAAAATAAGAAGGAAAAGAAGAACTTGTTCTATTTTTAGTACTAACTTTTTACGTTGGGTGTGAACATAAGAGCGATATAATTAAGTGTTTGACGCAGAGCACCTGCAGGAAAGAGAAGGTAGGGGAGGAATAGGATAGAAGGGGAGAGGGATAACGTGCAAGGAAGACAGATAACGAAAGCGACGATAGTCTTTAGACTGAATATAGGAGACTAGAACAGGACGAAAGAGGACGAGGACGAAAAAAGACAAGTACGGAAGATAAAGAAGTCGAGTCTTCGAAGAATGGGGAAAACGTGAGACTAAAGGAGGTGGACGAATGGAGAGAAAGCGTGGTGGAAGATGAACAAAAAAAGGAGGATGAGGTTGAAGATTAAATAAGAAATGATGGTAGAGGGAGAGAAATAAGCGGTCGAAGATTAGAAACGAGAACTACGTGAGGCCATTGTTGAAGTGGAGTAGGTTGAGTGCGAAGGAGAGGGGGAGACAGCGAGTTTGGAAGAGAGAAAGAGATAAAGATAGATAGAGAAGGAAATAGAGATAGTGGTAGAGATATAGAGAGATAGAGACGGTGATGGAGATTGAGATGGAGACTGACACAGAGATAAATATTGAGGCGGAGCCATATCTGAAGATAGAGATGGAGGCGGAAAGAAAAAGGAGACAGATTCAAGGAGGAAGAAAAAGATAGAGACAAAACGAGAAGCGTATCCATGGAGAGGAAATCAAATATTAGAAATGGGAAACGTGATTTCGATCCAAGGAAGACGACAAGTGTTCGTCGATAAAAACTTGGACAAGGATGAGGCAATAGAATGATTAATAGAAGCAGAACAGCAATAAATCGAAGATGGGAGAGTAATGGATAGATCAATAGATATAGAGGGGGAGTCATGAGAGTGGGAAGAAGAAGAAGGAACAAACTCAATAATAAATAAACAGAAAATATAGTAAAATATATTACGGAGCAAAAACGGACTAATAAAATTATATACGAAGCAAAAACATTTATTTGATAACAGGAAAATTAAAGTAAGAAAATTTCTTAAGAAGCAACCAAATTATTTAATAAAATTTAATAAAAAAAAACACCATGCATAACATAGTTAAAATAATGAAAATCTTTATAGAAAACACAATATTAAAAACGTAAAATTTCACAATAAAGAAAAAAATAAAATTATAAAAAAAAAATTATTTAAAATAAAACTAATTGAAAAATAACTTCAACAAGAAAAACGCAAATATACAAAATTACGAACGAACAAATGGTGCCACAGTAAAAATTGCGAAAAAAAAACATCGTTCCCCATAAAGAATGGTTGTAATGAAATTCGGTTGAAACTTACAAAATTACAAAATTCAGCAGAAGGAAAACCATGAAATTTAATTACGACCGAGGGATGTTTGGATGTGGAATGGAGGCGGAGAAGGTCCTTAAAAAGCTCTTAAAACCCCTGGTCAGGCGAAGGCCGAGAAGTCCAGAATTTAATGAAAACAAAATGAATTTGAATTTAATATGTTGTTTACATTTTATTAGTTAATTTGCTTTTTTAATATTATTTGAAATTTATATTAGTATATTATATTGAAATTTTACTTATTTGTTTAATGTTGTTATTAAATTTATTCTCTCATTATTTTGAACCTTTATCAATTTTTTAATTATTTGTTTTTGATTAAATTTTTTCATTCCATTTCTTTATTATTAAATTTATTTCTACATTTAATTTTTTAATTTGACTTTTTCTCCTTTTTCTTATTTAATTTGGCTTTTCAAATTTTAATTTTTTGAAGGATTCTAACTTTTGTGGTTTCCTCGAAGATTCTTGGAAATTAAAAACAATTTCAATAATGACATTGCACACATACACGCACACCAGTGGCAAACACACTCATATGAACGATCACCATGAGAACTTTTCAGAAGAAAAAAAAAAAAATTTCTGTTAGTCTTCCTCATGTTTTTGCTGCCTATTGTTTGCCAGCAATGATTTATAGCTCAGTCACACACACACACACACATACAGATGACATGGATTTCAACAAAGACACACACACACATACAAATATACTAACACATGGCCCAGATGTAAATTTCCGTGCTGGTGGCATCGTTTTTGAGGAATTGAAAAGCTGTCAAAGCTCTGGGAAAACTACTACAAAGTAGTTGTAGTTGTTGTAGATGTTGTTGTTTTCTTTACCGAAATTTCCATGCATACTTTTAGGCCACAGCACCAAACCGAAACTCGTCATTCGTTTGCATACTTTGTGGCTGATAAAGGAACGTGCGAAGAGGATTTGGATCGAAAACGAAATCGATTTTGACGTTGCATATTTTTTGGGGCTCAGACAAAGACAATATTTGCTCTTGAATCCACAGAATTCCACAGAACTTTGAGGCTTGTCATTTAAGAGAATTAAATTTGGTCAGCTTTTTCCGGATTGGGAAAATTGCTTGAGGAAAGATTATTTTTCTTATCAAATCAAATCCAACTGAAAGACATGAAAATAAATGTATTTTCATTGCATAGCTTCAGGGGTTTTTGGAAAAAATATTCTAATTGAATATATTTAAACTTCAATTTTTATATTTAATTTTTAATTTAATTTAAATTTTAAAATGTCTTTTTCTACCTTTCCTCCTCATCTTCCATCGATCATAAAAACTATTTCACACTTGGTCGGCGATCCATGAACATCGCACGCACTCACACATTTATCTTAATACACAAACGCACACAGTCATAGTTCTCTTTACACGAACACGGTCAATAAATCATCACGTGTGAAGCCGCATCATCGCCAAGATCCGAGCGATGCCTGACCGTCAGCCGTCGATGCGAGCTTTGTGCGAATCTTCACTGTTTTGTGAATTTCCAAGAAAATTTCCTCCTCATCCATCCTTCTCTTCTCCGTCGGTTTTTGTCCTGATCTCTGTCTCACCCGGACTCCGGCTGGAGGCCGAAACAAAGCATTCATTATGCATGGCGCTTGGAGGCGACCGACACGCACACTTGGAGAAACACACACCCATACTCACAGGATCACGTGCACAGGAGGCCGGAAATGAGGCCGAAGCATGGCTGGTGGTAAATCGAAAGCGTGCGAAGCGCTTATCGAAGTCACGAAGAGTTGCCAACTGGCTTCAATCACGAAATTTTTCTTATATCCACCTGTCTTTTATTCGATTTTCATTTATTTATATTTTTGTAATTGATTTTTGTATATATATTTTTTTACTATGTATTTATATCATTATTATTTATTTCTTTTATTTTATTTATTGATTTATTTATTTACTTATTTCTAATTTATTTTTTTCTGTTCATTTAAATTCTTTTAATCTTTTCTTATATCTTTATTTGCTTTTTATCTATTTTTTGTGTTATTTTTCTTCATTAATAATTATTATATCATATATTTTTTATATATTTCTGAATTTTCTTATTTTTAATTTCTTATATTCTGTATTTGTTGTTTTTAAATTCATTTTTTACTTATGTTTTGTAATTTTTCCACCGTTTCCTTCTTTTGTCATCTGAAATTCCCTTCGATTTCCTTTCCTTACAATTTGTTAAAAGTCACCTTTTTTCATTTTCCTTTTTTCGGAGATAGCTTTTTAGGTTCACAATGTCTTTTCCGTCCTCTGTCTGCCTCGCACACCTCTCTCTATCTCTCTCTCTCACACATTTTCCTCCGGTTATAATTTTTTATTGTGCTCCATGAAGAATCCTAACGTGGCTTCATCTTCCTCTCCTACCTTTTCTCAATATGTCCTTTTCAGATCCTTTTTTCGGCGGCTCTTTTTTATTCCACGTCCACTTTCCACTTTCGATACTTCCGAATAAAAATGTGTTTTTTTATACATTTTTTTCAATCGCTTTTTATGTATTTTTTGTTTTTCCTTCAGTCCTTTACTTTCCTTCCTTCGTTTTATTTCATTCTATTTCTTTCTTTCTATCTGTTTCTTTTCTTACTTTACCTTCCTTTTTTTTCTTTTCTTTTCTTTTCTTTTCTTTCCTTCATTTCCTTCGAAGTCATGCTTATCATTATTTTGTATTTTTATGCCTCAGCGTAAATTCAATGAGATGTGTCGTTTTTTGTCTCACTTACTCTTACTCTCTCTCTCTCCTTCTCACTCTCCCTCTCTTCATTGGTGACTTTTTCCATCACATCCTGGCAGACGATTTTTCGATGTCTTTAAATTTTAATATCATGACTGGAATTCAATAAAATTTGATCAGGTTTTCATCGGACATAACAAGTTTGTATAATTTTCTGCTTGGCTTCCAATTCGATTGAATGGCTATCTGTCTCCCTATCTCTTTCTCCCTGCGTCTCTCTTCCACTTCCCTGGGTTCTTAGAAAACGATGCCAATCGAATGAAACCCTTGAAATTATCTTCCGAAATTTAATAATTTTATTCAATTTATTCGAGGTTTCCTCTTCTTCGAACTTCAAAGCTTTTTTCATAATCGAAATTCGAGGTTTTCTCAGCTTCGCAATATCGAGGTTTTCTCATATTCGCAATATTAAGTTTTCAGTCTTGAATTATATCTCTCTCCACAATGTAATTCTTTTCCAAGGAAATCCTTCTGATAAACTTTGTATGTATATCTCGAAAACTAAAATGTAAACAATTGTCTGGCAGCTGTTGCAATGAATTACACGATTTCCCGAAAAACATTTGGCGGTCGTGAATAACAATAACTTTCCACAAATAAGCATAAAAGTCAAGAGTATTAAATGCATTTAATGGCATTTGTGTGTTTTATTTATTTTCCCAAGACATCCAAATGGAGAGACGATGATGAAGGCAAGAAGATCTCGGAGTCGGACGGACTGACAGACAGACGGTCAGATAGTCGGACATGATAGTTGAACATGTAATGATGAGTAGACAGAATAAATACAATGATGGACAGACATGTTTATGGCTGACTCAGGGAAGATTCGAAGGCGATGACGACGATGGAATTGAATTCTTTAAATATTTATTAAAAATATAAGGAAGATTGGGAATATTTTTACTATCATGTGGTTACGAGTTTTGCAGGGAAAATATTCAATTTTCAAAGATAGATATTTCGTCCGAATAGATAATGCATGAATAGGACATGGTGATCAAATCAAATCGTAGATATAGAATCAGAAAAACACATCTACATTGTAATAAATTGCGTTTCACTGAGATAATTAGTACAATTGATTGAACCAATGATTGATGGATGAATATTGTGATTGATGGATGAGTACAATGATGGAATGGTATGAAATGATTTTAAACCAAACATTTTGTGATATAAATATAGCGTATTGCATTAGTGTTATATTGAGAATATTATCAGGAAATTAAAGAGTAGAAGGAGAAGGGAAGAAAATGATTTATTATTTCTATTGGGGAAATAGAATATTAAAATGATATAAAAATGGGCATAGTACAATTAAGATAGAAGAAAATAAAAAAAAAATTATTATTTCTACTTGGAAAATAGAATTTATAAATGAAATAAAATCTACCATAGAAAAATAAAGATTAAAAGAAACAATTCCATTTGACAAGGTGGATTTTAGATTAATTTCCAAGTAAAACTACAAGATTTAAAATTACACGAATTTAAAATATATGCATTAAAATTATTGTTTTATAATAATGTATTAAAATTATATGCATTAAAATTAGAGTTCTACAATTATATGTTATAAAATATGTGTATTAAAATTATGAGTATTAAAATTATGAGTACTAAAATTATGAGTATTAAAATAATGTTATTATAATAGAATAATATTAAGTGGTATGTAAAACACCAACGACAATATTAACAAAAACAATAACAGGGATAAGAAAAACACAACCATAATAATATAAATAATAATAAAACAATAATAAAACAAAAACAAAAAGAAAAATAAGAAGAAAAAATAAGAAAAACAATTGCAGAGAGTCGCATAAATAAACAATAAAAACAACACGTGCTCGGCGCAAAAACGCGATGTGTCGAATGAAAAACGTGGAAAACGTGAAATGAAAAAATAAAACCAAAAAACAAGAAAAAACAAAACTGTAAACAATATGGCGGCACATCCGGCATGCTTATTGTTCAGACTTTTAATTAGCAAGCAAATAATTTGGAATTAAAATACGGCCTTTTTTAATGAACTTGTATATTTCATCAACTGTACATACAACAAAAACATCTCTGTAAACAATTTCTCGAACTCGACGACTGCGTATTAATTTTTCGGAGTGAAATGACTTTTTTTTCGTCAGGAAGAAAAAAGATTTTTAACAAAAACAAAAACAAATTCGCGAACCCTGATTTTTCTGTTTGTAAACATAACTTTATTGTTGTTTTCACTTCCTTGTGCTTCGTCTGGCTCTCTCTCTATCTATTTCATTCACTGTCCCTCTCTCTACCAAATGTAATTTCCAGGTCATGTTTTTTTTTTTTTGTTCAAAGCACAAATCGAAAGGCAAAAACAAATTTGTAAATCAACATCAACTAAAGATTTACAACATCCGCACATTGGGCTCATCTAAACATTACATCGATTATTCAGCGAGAAATAACAACAACAATAACAGTAATAACAACAGCAACAACAAAAATAACAACAATATAAATTTGGAGAACGAATGCGAAGAAACTGTTAGACTTGAACTTTAATTGCTGGCCCAAAGCCAAAACTTTAAGTGCAGACAGGAAAAAGTAAAATAAAAAATTACTACAAATAGTTGAAAGCTTTTGTAGTTGTAAAGCTATTAATTACACATACACTCACACGCATTTACGACTTGCAGTAAAGCAATAAAATAAAATTATAGATATACATATAAATTAAATAAAACTTGTAATGGGCATTGCTTGTTTCATGCCTAGAAAAAGTTGTTTGACTAGAAGAAAAATGACAATGCCAAAATTTTTGTTTTTTTCTAAATATATTTTTTTGTTTTCATACAAAGTTTTCAAAATTTATAATTTGTACAATTTCTTTTTTTTCAAAATATCAATTTTATCAATTTTTAATTTCAACATTATTTCTTGTATAAATATATTCTTTTTTGTTCGACTACAAATTATTTTTTTAATGAAATCTTTTTTATGAAATATTTTTATACATTTTTTAAATATCCATCAAAAATTTAGTTTATTTATATATAATTATTGCATAAAATTATGATTCTAACAATTTGAATTCCAATATTTTGCAATTTGTAATTATTACTTATTTTTTACTCAAATCAAAATATGAAATATCGTGAAATAATTATATTTATTTTTAAATTTAATACAATCTTTTTTCTCCAAAACTTTTTCCGAAATATTAATCATACAATTGTTTTTCCGCAACTTTCCTACTTTTTTTAATTTTTGTAAATTGAAAATAAAAACTTTTTAATGAAAATTTTAATTGCGTTTCAAACATTTGGCATTTACAATACTTTCCCTACAAGTTTTCACCCATAAAAAATATTCCATAAATATATATATATTTTATTAAATACGTTGTTGTAGTATTATAGAATATAATTTTCCATCTACGGTTTCGTCGCTGTCGGCTGTTTCTCACATGACTCCAGCTGTCCATTTCTAATGGGTTTTATTAGGTTTCATTAGTATGCCGTGACTTGTCCGAATCGTCAATAACTTCGATAGACATACACAGATGTCGATATACCCTTGACGATTGCCGGAATTAGCGACACAACCTCATCCCCAATTGTGCCACGCCCATCCAGCGGCCCACCGCGCCCCTCGGGCAACCCGTGCACTTAGCTTAATTAACTGCGTGCGGCTCGGTTCGATTTCATGACATTTAATTGTGTCGAACTGTCAGTTGGAAGCTTTGACAATAACAGGAACAACACTAATAATAAAAATAAACATAATAACAATAATAGCAAAAATAATATCAACAACAATAAGAATGACAATAATAATAATGACAACAACAATAATAATAACAATCATACTGACAATATGACAAACAAAAAACCAATGACTACAACAAAAAAAAAATATAATTCCAAAAACATCAAAATAATAGCAACAAAAATAGCAACTATAATAAAACACAACACGACAAATATATTAACCATGGAAAAATAAATAGCGAAAACCAAAAAATAATAATCCCATCCATCCATCAATTTGTGATGACATGCTTAATTATACTTAAACCTTCATCAACCTATGGTGTTGTAGACCTCAATAATTCTTCTTCACTCTCACCATTGGTCATCATCATCGCAATAACTATCATCATCGCAATAATTATCATTATCACCACCACCATCATGCGGTTCCTGTCGAAAGCCTCAAACGTCAATAAAACATGCAACAATGAATGGTATTTTCGGACTTCATAAACATTTCATCCTCCTATCTCTCTCTCTTATTTCTATTGCCTTCTCCTCTATCTCTTTCTCTCTATCTCCGTCTCTCTCTCTCTGTCTCTCCCTTTTCATTGCCCTATTCATTTCTATTCGCATATACCAACGAAAGGTATATTGTGTGAAAAGTCTATTTTTGGGTCAATTTGATTGATCTGGCGGAGGAAAATATTTTCGATATTTTTCCAACCATTGCTGTATTGCTGTTGTTGGAATGTTTGTTGTTGTTAGACAGTTTTTTTTTGTCTGTTGTTATAGAAACTTTGTTGTTGTTGCCCTTACACACTTTGTTGTTATTGTTATCGACTTAGTCATTGCTCTTATGGGAGATTTTGTTGTCCTAGTATCCTATTGTTGTCTCATTCTATTCTCTTTTTATCTCTTTCTATCTTGTTGTTTTCACACTCTACATTGTTTTTATTTCACTCTATTCTGTTGTTGTTGTTGTTTCTCTCGATCATTTTGTTGTCACACTCTTGTTTGTAATTGTAATTTCCTTTGATGGAATATTGAAGAGCACGAAGTGAAGAAATTTCAAAATCAACATGAAAATTCAAAAATAAATCGAAAATATTTTAATTACGAAGTGAATTTTCAGTTCATGATACGAAATACAGTTCATGGTACGAAATGGAAGATAAAGTGCATGATACGAACGAACGGAGTCAAATTTGAATCCAATTCCAAATGAAATCGAATCCAATTCGAATTTAAACTTAGTCTAATTCGAATCCAGTTGGAAGCTAAACTGAGTCCAATTAGAATCCAGTTGGAATCGAAACCAAGTTTTAATTCGAATCCGAATCTAAATCCAATTTGAATCCAATTCGAATCCAAAATGGAAACCAAATTGAATCCTATTTGAAAATAACTCAAGAACAAACGACCTTCACCCGATCCCCCTCATCCCCAACATCTGGGAGACAAGATTCTTCTTCTTCTCCCTCTTCTTCTTCTTCTTCTGCTTCTTCTTTGAAAAATGCGAACTGCGTCAGACATCCTGCCGATGCACGTGCTGGCATTTATCTTTCCGCCCGTCCACAGCTGTCTCTCGCTTCCATCTTATCTGCTGGTCTTTTCAACTCTCTCCCACACACATAAATTTCTATCTCTCTTTCCTCTTCATCTTTCTCTTCTTCACTACCCTCTTCATCGCAGTCTTCATCTCCCTCTTCACCTCCCTCTTTATCTTCCTCTTCATATACCTCTTCACCTCGCTCTCTCTCCATTTCTCTTCTCTCAGCATTGTCAATCTGTCCCTCACTCATTCTCTCCATCCAACAATCTGTGCTTTTACCAATCTTTCCATCTCTTTGTTTTTTCCATGACTCCATTTCAATGTCAATATTTTTTGACTGTGGCAAAGTGTGGGCTTGAACAACGAATCCTTCTCGCTCCTCGAAGCCTTCCGAAGCCTTAATCCTCGAAAATCACTGGGAATCGAAATGAAACTGAAGGCGACATCGAGGGGATCGAGACAAATAGTAAATGGGGTCTTCCATCTCACTCTCTCTATCTGTCCCTCTCACTCTCTATCTCTATCTCTCCCTCTCATTCGATTTCCCCATTCGAAGCACGTGTCCTTTTGCGTGTTGGAAAATCTAATTCAACTATTATCTTGCATTTTGTGAACAAAACGATCCACAAGCGATTATTTCCAAAGCAAAGAAAATAATGAAAATAAAGAAAATAAAAAGAAAACAAAAAATATTCCTTCGATGGTGGAAACAATCAGCGTGGACATCGATATCAATCGAAACATTCAAACAACCAACTATCAAACCATCTTTCCTTCCTTCCATCTATCCTCCCATTATTTCTCCCATTCTTCCTATCATCCATCCTCCGATTCTTCCTCTCATTCTTCTTCTCATCCTTCCTCCCATTCTTCCTCCAATCTATCCTCCCATATATCCTCCCATCTATCCTCCCATCCATCATCCAATCTCTTCTTCCTTTGATTCACTCTCGTCTTCTCTCGCCTCGGGATCCAACGAGTGATGTTCGTTCGCTCGTTCGTTAATGGATCGAAGTTAATATCAAATTCGCATTTTCGCGCTCCACCGAACCCCACCCCCTTCAACCTCCTTCCTTCCTTCCGCCCATTGCCCCGCCCACTTGGGGATTTTACGCCTGTGCGCCTTCGATGATTACTGCAATGCGTTCGGGGTGGGTAGGGGGCGTAGAGTATGGGGGGCGTGGCGGTCGATTATGTAGAAAAAGCTATTCATCATTTCTGTTTTCCTCGTGAGTAGATAGATATCCATCGCAGAGATAGAGAGAGGGAGGGAGATAGCGAAAGGGAGATAGCTAGAGGGAGAGAGTGATTGTAATAGCGAGAGGGAGATAGAGATAGCGATAGAGAGATGGTTAGAATTATATAGAGAGGGAGATTTTCTAGAGATGTAGATAGAGATAGAGACAACCCGATGTGATCGATGATTGTTTCGAGGCTGCAAATAAATTCTCGTCGGATTACTGAATATTTAAACTCTTTATCCTTCTATATTCACGAAGATTTTCATTTAACCTATCACGAGAGCAGCCCTGGTTGACCCGTCGTAACCCTGTTTACCCGGCCATAATTCAAAAAATCCCGTCCTTTCAATCGATCTCTGTGTTCCTATATATCTCTGTCTGTCTCTCTCTATCTATCTGTCTCTGCCTCTCTCAATCTCACTGTCTCTATCTATCTCTGTCTCTCCGCACTCAATTGTTGTCCTCTCGCTTCGGCCATTAATTTTACGAAATAAATATAAATTCCTCAACTCGTTTATCATGGCTTCGCATTGTATTCCATGTTATCGATTTATATTAAGTGATCGAATCAGTACAAAATCCAACACAACAGCAACAACAACAAACTACCACATTCTGTCAAATTGCATGGCAACCCTGTCGACAACAATAACAACATGGAAAAAATAATAAATACAAATGAGGAAATCCTTTTTTGCGTATGACAAATGAGTTCTTTTATCACTATAGTTTTTTCCCCTCAGGACCAGTAGCAATAAAAATATGGCTGCAATTATGTTGCATAGTTCTAGGCCGTCATGCATTTCACGGCATAGTTTCAGGCGTCGACTCTTTCTCTCTCTCTTTCTTTCTCTCAGCCTCCGTCTCTCTTTCCCACTCATTGTAGCATCTAGTTGAAGGACATTGAAATGTCTGTCGGGATTTCTCGTTTGATGTAGAAAATGAAATGAGCGGAATTCTTCTGAGCAGCACCTCAAAGTATGCAAACTATTTTTTTTATCTACTGACTGAATAGAAAAAAAATACAGTGTTGTCGACAAACTTCACGAATGACGAGAAAAGGAGTAGAGAAAATGAATTTAATTTAAATTATAATAAATATTAATTAAAGCAATGGAGATAAATGAGAAAGAGAATGATGATCGATACATTAAAGTAAAAAGGTATGTGGAAATATACGGGTGAAAAACTAAAATTTATTAAAAAAAAACTAAAAATAGAAAGAGATAGAAAAATGGGATTGAAAACAGAAAAATAATGGTAACATTACAGGAAAGGAAGAAACAAATAAATAAATTCGCAAATAAATACGCGAAAAATAATTCAAAAAAAAATACAGAAAAATAAATAAAAAAATACGCGAAAAATAAATGAAAAAAATACAGGAAAATAAAAGTATTCCATTTCAAGCTGCTGCTCCACAAGTCGTCGTTGTCGTTATTGTTGTTGTGGGCCTGTGACTGCTATGCAAATTTTGCACCACAGCAATTTGAGTGGCACGAAACCACCCACGTAACCGCAGAGGAGAGCGGAGTGGGGAAGTGGGCCAGAGGAGAGGAGAACAGAAAGGAGAACAAAAAAAAGAAGAACCAACAAGGCAACCGACAGAAGCGCAAACATTCTGAGAAGGGCAGGCAGACAGAAATACAAGAAGACAGACAAATAGAGGGACAGAAAGACAGACAAATGGACAGATAGAAGAACATACAAAACGATAGACAAATAGACAGCCAGATAGACAGAGAAACCTGGATACTTGGACAGATCCACGAGCCCGAGAAACCCGAGAAACAATTCTGTTACAAATTGTAATTGCTTCAAATGAGAACAGCAAAGCACGCACACACTCATACTTATATTCCAAGAACCACACTAACACGCCAGTAACTTATTCACACGCACACATGTGTTCGTGGCGAGTCCTGGCGTTTCGGGAAAATGGCGTCGAAACTCGGCTCTTGAAAAAGCAATTTTCAACTTTATCCCTTGCATTCGAAAAACATGCTCAGTTTGTTTTTTTGTTTTTGTGATTCTTATTGTTGTTGTTGCTTCTTATTGATCGAAATCTCATGGCTTGCTGGGATTTCGAGAAATCAACTTATTTAAATTTTTGTTGTTCCAATTTTAATCCAAAATTAAATCATAATAAATATACATAAAAATGCAAATAAAACATAATCAAGAAACATGAAAAAAAATTAGGCATGTGAACACGAATAAAAATAAAAGAAAAATTAGGAATAAATACGAAATATTGAAATCTAAAACAAGTTTGTTTTTATTTCTTGAAGAAAATAAGTTGAATTTTAATTAAAAATAATTTGAATTTTTGTAGAATGAATTTTGAAACCTAGCCATTATTAATTTAACTAGGAAATATGAATTTTTAAAAGTAAATTTAATTACAAATTTATTCAAAATAGTCTAAATTCTTTACCATATTTGCCACCGAAATATTTGAATAATTTTGTATTAAATTTAATTATTTGCTAATGTTCTCTGAATTTATTACAAAAATTCTCTAAAATATTTGCGCTCATATTGATGGTAATAAATTTTGTGCTGCATATTTGTAGGCGCAAAATAAATGAAACGTTATCTCTCTATTCACACCTCTGCCTTTATGCACAGTAGTTGGCAACCCTAAACAATTATTTATTTAATTATTTCTCACTCTCTATCTCATCTCTCACTCAAATATTATCTCTCTCCCTCGCACCTCTACCACTCGCTCTCCCTTCATCTCTCTGTCACTTTATCTCTCACTCCATCGTTCTCGTCTGCCTTTTTCATTGCGATGGCAACACTTGGTTGTTTATGCAAATTTTATGCAAAACTCACACTCTCTCAAAAACACACATATACACAGACAGGCATAGAAAGGAATATATGAAGCTATCCATGCAAACGAATAGACCACAAAACACAAACACACACATAAATGCACAGTCAATAATAACAACAACAACAACAATGAAACCAAAAACAACAACAATAAAATTCACAACAATAACAAGTGAAAAAGCAGATTCTAAGTGAACGGATATCGACAAAGCCTTGCCGAGCAGTCAACGAGACGGAAAATTTCCAGCTGCAGCACAGATTTTCCAAAGGAACGAAGAAAGGAACAGAGAGAAAGAAGAGAGAAAAAGAAAGAGAGGAGGAGAAAGAAAGTGGGAGGAAGAGAGAGAACGAGCGAGATACCCAGAATGAGACGATGATATTGACTGCGTTTATGGCCAAGAGGAGGTTCCACACGACGTATGCGTACTTTTAATTCTCTCCTTTAATGAGAAAATCATCAGCTCAGCTCGTCAAGCTGAGAAATCCCTCAAGGCGAGAGAAATTCTATTGGAGGGAATTCAATGGAATCCAGCAGTTGACAGCTCGTCACGCCCACTCTTTTCCTCCAACCGCCCACCTCCCGCCT
The DNA here is from genome assembly GCA_017309665.1 of Coelopa frigida. Classification (NCBI taxonomy): domain Eukaryota; kingdom Metazoa; phylum Arthropoda; class Insecta; order Diptera; family Coelopidae; genus Coelopa; species Coelopa frigida. The sequence goes on from CM029564.1 coordinate 26,672,178, forward strand.
CTGTAAAATTTACATATTGTCCCACTCTTTTCTTCGCCGCTCTCGACTTAAACGAATCCTTTTTATCCCATTCGTCTTTTCAATCTTTTCCTCAATATTATTCTCAATTTTCTTCTCAATCTCATTCTCGATCTTCTTCTCAATCTTCCTCTTAATATTTTTCACATTTTTCATATTTTTCTCGATCTTCTTCTCAATTTCATTCTCAATATTTTTCACACTCTTCTTCTCAATATCAATCTTCAATTTATCTTCTTCTCATTCTTCTTCTAATATTTTCCTGAATATTCTTTTCAATATTTTTCTCAATTTTCATCTTATTCTTCATCTCATTGTTTTTCTCACTCTTCATTCTCAGCATCTCTCAATATCTCATTCATTATCAAATTTTCTAAAATCGCCTTCATATTTTCCTTACATTAATTCTAATTATCTGCCCAGTTTATTCTCATTAATTCCTTTATCTTTCTCTCTGATTTTTCTCTATTTTTTTCACTGAGTTTCTCTATCTATCTTTTTCTCTATTTTCGTCGAAAAATTCTTCATTAAAAAAAGAGTCTATAAAATAATGTTGAAGCTTATTTGTAGGCGTCAGCATGAAATTTAGCCTCATTTGCACTCGCTAAAATTCTCTCTTTCAGCACTTCTTTCCCAGACTGTAACTCAGTGTCTCTTTCGCTCTCACTCTGTCACTGTCTCTCTCTCACTCTGTCACTGATCCTCACTCTCTCTCTCTCCACCTTCATCGTCGAGATCCGAGCCCATTTACCAAAAGTCCTCGTTAGCGATGTCCTCGAAAAAACACCTCCAAGTGAATAAAATACCTACATAAGTTCAGCCACGCCCCCTGACCTCCTCCGCCTCATGACCAAAACGGCCTCTGGTCGGGAACCGATTCCGCTCTTAAGCGAACTGAACCGATGTCGACTGACCTGAACCGAGTCGAGTCCAGTCGAGAGACGTGTAATGAAATTGTTCGTGCGTGCAATTTATTGGTTTCGGGGTCGTTCGTCGCAGAGAAGAGAAAAACCTTGTTGTTATTCTTCTTATTGTTATTCTTCTTCTCCTCCTTCTTCTCCATCGTCTTCTTCTCCACTTCTTATCCTCCTTTTTCTTCTCCATCTTCTTCTTCGTCCTTTTCTCCGCTTTCTTCCCCTTCTTCCTTCTTATTCTGCAAAATGTCCTCAAAGCTACGCACATACATATACATACATAGGTGTTTGTGTGCGTGAATGTCTTTGTTTCGACACATTCCAGTAATTGTTGTTGTTGACAATTTTATTGTTGTTCTTAAAATCATTGTTTTTGTTGTCGTTGTCGATACCTTCATTGCTGTTATCGTTGTTGTCATCGCTGTTGTTATTGTCATTGCTGTTGTTGTCATTGTTATTATTATTGTCATTGCTGTTGTTGTCATCACTGTTGTTGTTGTCATCGCTGTTGTTGTTCTTGTTTCTAAGGTCACGGTCACCTTAGGTCGTTGCATGCAGAAACACGAGTCTCTCTCAAATGAGAGAAAATAAAAAGAGAAAACCGAAAAAGCACGCACAGAATTAGAATGAGAGAGATAGAAAGGGAAAGAGATAGCGTGATTTAGAGGCAAAGACTGAAAGAGTGAAACAGAAAGACAGAGAGAACGAAAGGGAGAGAGAAAAAAGAGAGAAAAAGTCAGAAAGTGATAGACCATGAAATGAAAACAACAAAAACAAGTACCATACAACTAAAAAACGCAACGAAATTGAGAAGGCCAAAAAAAGAGAGAAAATCTCGAAGTGCGAGAAAAAGAAAGGTGTGCGAGCGAGAGAGAGAGAGAAAGAAGAAGAGGAGAAGAAGCTGATAAATAATGTATTTTCTACGGCGAGTGTTAAATTATTGACGCTTCTTTTGTGAGGCATATTTTTAGGCGTCGTCGTTTTCTTTGTCGATGTCGACTTTCTCATTGTCGTCATCGTTGTCGTCGTCTTTGTCGATGGCTGCCATTTGTCATTTCCAGAGAAGGTCGCGACACGCAGAAGATGAAGAAAATGTTGGAAAATGTGAGAAGAAGCGAAGGTGAAAATCGAGAAAATTCGATGCAAAAATACTTCTGAATTAATGATCAAATTCCCGCGCCCTAAAGCAGGCCACGTTTTTTTTTTAAATTCACAATTTTTCGAAATCGACTGCAGCTCGTGAAATTGCAATCGCTCGCATGACCTAAAAGTATGCAACAGAATATCTGAGCAGATGAAATTCCCATGCGATTCACTGATTTCCCATTTTGCCAGCGCCCAGAAGCATGCCATTTAAATCTTTTATTGCGAATTTATATTGTTCTCTCCCTCCCTTCCTCTCTCTCTCTCTCTCTCTCTCTCTATGTTTCTCTCCACCTCTCTTTGATATTTTCGCAACTCAATGGAGAAGGGTGAGGAACAATCGATTGAATACTCCATCGATGACGAGGTCGTGGGAGCGAGAGGAAGAAAGAGACAGAGAGAGAGAGAGAGTGAAGTGAGAACTCAAAAAGGTTTCATCCAGATTGAAAAAGCACAAAACCACGAGAAACAAAAAATCGCACACGGAAGCACGAAATGAATATAATTGCGTCTGCGTGTCTGAGTGTATGAGTTTGTCTGAGTGTATATGTGTGTGTCTGTGTGTTTAATTGTGAGTGTAAATATTCACTTAGCTACAATCACACTCACAATCACATTCACATCATGTCCACAATGAATTCTTTCAATCTTCTCCAATTTTTAATTTATATACTTTTTAATATTTTTTACAGGAATATTTTAATTCCATTCGGAAAAATTAAAGTAAATTGCAAAAAAACAAAAACACAACTAAACAATTAAAATTCAAAATAATTAAAAACATTTAATAATGAAAAAAAAATAATAATTCAACTTAAAAATATGCTAGTACAATAAAATAATTACAATAAGCTCATTACGGAAATTATTCCATTATATATATCGCTTTAAACATTTTTAATGGAATAACTTCTGTAATTTGTTTATTATACTATTTTCATTTTTTTTAAAAATAAATTGTTTTACTGAATTTCTTACACTGAAAAATACAAATATTTTTCTTTCAATAATATTTAAATTCAGTACCTTTTTTATTATTTTTAATACTTTCCTCTTTCTTCTCTCCCTCTTTTTGGGACCTCTTCACATTTATTCTCCATTCAAGTTCTTCAATTTATAAAAGGACTTGAACCTTCGTCCTTTTCGCAATGGTTTTCGATGTTGAAGTATTCGAAGTATTTGTTCAACTATTCCACAGTCATCTTCATCTTCTCTATCTCTTTGCTCTTCCTCCCTCACTTTCTTTCCCTCTAACTTTCTCTCTCTTTCTTTTTGTCCCCCACATGTGCGATGTTCGATGAAAATTTTGTTATTTCAATGATTTTATTTGTATGTTTCGCAAACGGAACATCGAGTGTTTGAACTTCACTGTATGTGGATTTGTGTCTGTGTATTGTCATATGTGGAGGTAGTTGTCTCTCTCACACATACACAGATCCACTCATACACACATACCCTCTCGCACACACAAGCAAAAATTCAGGAAATATATTCCGCATGGAATGCATGGATTCTGGATTTATTTGTTCTTTGTGTTCATTGTGTTGTCTGTTGTATTGTCAAACGGGTAAATTTGCATTGCCTACTTTTAGGCGCCGAAGCGAACAATGAGCCAAATGAATACGAAATGAAAACGTATTCAATCGACACGAACCTCGAGTTCAAGTGGAATTCACACAAGATCTGATGAGGTTCGAGAGCATTTCAAGTCTATTGGGAATCTGAGAATAACCCAGGATATCTGAGACGGAGGAACCTCAACAACTTCTCGAATGAAATCCAAAACCAAATGATGATGAAGATGTGGTCTCTGAGAGGTCCCCGACCTCAAGAGCATCGACGTCCAAATGATTCGCTACAATCATTTATATATATCTAGTTATTATACCTATTTGAGCTCTCACTTTGAACACTTCATTAGCGTTCCATGAAGACAAATTGAATCTGAACCGAGGAGGCGACGACGATGACGGCGAGTCAATTGAATCAACAACAGCATCAGAGACATCGTCATCATCATCGTCAATGTAGTCGTTGTCATCATAATCATCTTCATAATCATTACAATATTCAGTGACAATGGAGACAAACAGAAGACGATGTCTTAAGTGGTGAATCAGAATGAAAGAACAATAAAAAAGAAAGAAAAGAAAAGTAAGAAAAAACTGGGAAAAATAAAAAAAATGTGAAAAAATTACAAAATTCCAAATTACAGAAAATCGAAAAAAATGAGAAAAGAAAAAAAAGTAAAAAGAAAAATATCAACAAAGAACGAAAGAACTACGAGAATAAAAGTTGAAGAGAGAGAGAGAGACCGAGGGAATGTGGGTGTGAAAGAGTCCTCCCACAGCGTGAAAGAGAGAAAGAGATGGAAACTCTAAAGTAGATCACAATGAAAATCACTTAAATAATAATTGACCTGTCTCCTTGCTTTTTCCACGCCCACTTTCATTTCCATCATGTAATCTCTGACTTGATAATTTTTCAATTCCACTGAACGAACAGAGAACAAGGAGAAGGGAGAGGATGGAGAGGTGTCAAAAGGCAAGCGAGAACAAAAATAAATCAACAACAAAAATAAGTCAACAACAACGGGAAAAAATCAACAAGAACAAATCACGGACACCTGCGACGTTTAGTCGACTGTTGAAAATCACTGCGAGAAATCTCAACAGTCGAGCCGCCTAAAAGTAGGCAACGAAATTTCCTCAAAAATTCAATGAATCCTCGAGGCAACGACAGAGTCGTCGGAAAAGGAGGCGGAGTGTGGGAGGGGGCGTGGTTAATGCTCCAACGACATCAAAGCGAAACTCACGCGCACATAACCAATAAATTCGATTAACTCGACGTCGAGACTCGTCGAGGACGACAACGACAGCGATGATGGTGATGATGAAGAGGACGATTGAGTAAGATGGCGATAGAGAGGGATGACGATAGAGAAGGATGGCAATAGAGAGGGGAATGAGGATGTGGAAGGAGAGGAAAGAAGGCGACGAGGTGGGAACGATCGGCAGCTGACGTCTCGCGAAACGCTTGTGTGAACAACCGTCGTTTGATTGATGAAAACGTTTCCCCGCAGGCCATTTTTCGTCCGTTCCCAACTCACGTCGCTTCCGACTTCCGAAGCAGCCACTTCAGCCTCTCACTCACACCAACCTTCTCACTCCTTCCTTTCTTCCTTCCTTCCATCCTTCCATCCTTCCTTTCTTCCTTTCATCACTTCCGACCACTCCCACTTGGCCTGAGCTCTCTGTTTATTGACAGAAAAGTTGGCTCTCAGTTCGCAGCCTTGGCGAGTGCGCGAAAACACAAATCATTTCCTTGTTTGTCTTGATTTCCGTGGAATTTCCAAAACAATTTTCTCTTCCACTGAATCTGGCACGCTCTGTTTCCCCATCTTTCTCTCTCTCTCTTTATCTTCCTATTATTCCTCTCACCATCTATCTATTTCTCTTTCCACCTAGGTTTATTGGTTTATTTTTCGGGAAGAGGAAGTTAAATATTTATTCATTTGTAGATTTATTAATTTTTATCGAATCTTAATTCGATCCTTTAGGAAGGGATTGAAATAAAATATAAACTAAGGATAAAAGTGATAAAATTAAATAAATGAAAATAACGTGAAATGAAAGTTAAATAATATTAAAAGACTAATTTCAATCAAATAAATTTATATGAACTACTTAATAATAATTTTCAATAACATTAATAAATTTATAATATTACTAGGAAACACCTAGCACTTATTTATTTTTATCTTTCTTCAGTTCTTAGTTGTCTTTTATTTATTTTGATATTTCATCAGGGATATGGTTCAGCGACTAAAACGAAAACTTAAACGACTCTCAAGACGTTTTAAGATTTCCATGAAAAATTGCCAGAATTATGAAATTTTCGAAAATTTAGAGGTCGTCACGAATTAACATCCCTTTCGCGAAATAACGCGTATTTACGGAGATATGAAGTATTTAAGATTTCCATAAAAAATTGCCTGAATTATGAAATTTTCGAAAATTTAGAGGTCGTCACGAATTAACGTCCTTTTTGCGAAATAACGCGTATTTACGGAGATATGAAGCATTGAAGATTTTCATGAAAAATTGCCTGAATTATGAAATTTTCGAAAATTTAGAGGTCGTCACAAATTAACGTCCTTTTCGCGAAATAAGGCGTATTTACGGAGATATGAAGTATTAAAGATTTCCATGAAAAATTGCCTGAATTATGAAATTTTCGAAAATTTAGAGGTCGTCACGAATTAACGTCCTTTTCGCGAAATAACGCGTATTTACGGAGATATGAAGCATTTAAGATTTCCATGAAAAATTGCCAGAATTATGAAATTTTCGAAAATTTAGAGGTCGTCACGAATTAACGTCCTTTTTGCGAAATAACGCGTATTTACGGAGATATGAAGCATTTAAGATTTCCATGAAAAATTGCCTGAATTATGAAATTTTCGAAAATTTAGAGGTCGTCACGAATTAACGTCCTTTTTGCGAAATAACGCGTATTTACGGAGATATGAAGCATTTAAGATTTTCATGAAAAATTGCCAGAATTATGAAATTTTCGAAAATTTAGAGGTCGTCACGAATTAACGTCCTTTTCGCGAAATAACGCGTATTTACGGAGATATGAAGCATTTAAGATTTTCATGAAAAATTGCCAGAATTATGAAATTTTCGAAAATTTAGAGGTCGTCACGAATTAACGTCCTTTTTGCGAAATAACGCGTATTTACGGAGATATGAAGCATTTAAGATTTCCATGAAGAATTGCCTGAATTATGAAATTTTCGAAAATTTAGAGGTCGTCACGAATTAACGTCCTTTTTGCGAAATAACGCGTATTTGCGGAGATATGAAGCATTTAAGATTTCCATGAAAAATTGCCTGAATTATGAAATTTTCGAAAATTTAGAGGTCGCCACGAATTAACGTCCTTTTCGCAAATAACGCGTCACGAATTAACGTCCTTTTTGCGAAATAACGCGTATTTACGGAGATATGAAGCATTTAAGATTTTCATGAAAAATTGCCAGAATTATGAAATTTTCGAAAATTTAGAGGTCGTCACGAATTAACGTCCTTTTCGCGAAATAACGCGTATTTACGGAGATATGAAGCATTAAGATTTCCATGAAAAATTGCCTGAATTATGAAATTTTCGAAAATTTAGAGGTCGTCACGAATTAACGTCCTTTTCGCGAAATAACGCGTATTTACGGAGATATGAAGCATTTAAGATTTCATGAAAAATTGCCTGAATTATGAAATTTTCGAAAATTTAGAGGTCGTCACGAATTAACGTCCTTTTTGCGAAATAACGCGTATTTACGGAGATATGAAGCATTTAAGATTTTCATGAAAAATTGCCTGAATTATGAAATTTTCGAAAATTTAGAGGTCGTCACGAATTAACGTCCTTTTCGCGAAATAACGCGTATTTACGGAGATATGAAGCATTTAAGATTTCCATGAAAAATTGCCTGAATTATGAAATTTTCGAAAATTTAGAGGTCGTCACGAATTAACGTCCTTTTTGCGAAATAACGCGTATTTACGGAGATATGAAGCATTTAAGATTTCCATGAAAAATTGCCTGAATTATGAAATTTTCGAAAATTTAGAGGTCGCCACGAATTAACGTCCTTTTCGCAAATAACGCGTCACGAATTAACGTCCTTTTTGCGAAATAACGCGTATTTACGGAGATATGAAGCATTTAAGATTTTCATGAAAAATTGCCAGAATTATGAAATTTTCGAAAATTTAGAGGTCGCCACGAATTAACGTCCTTTTCGCGAAATAAGGCGTATTTACGGAGATATGAAGTATTAAAGATTTCCATGAAAAATTGCCTGAATTATGAAATTTTCGAAAATTTAGAGGTCGTCACGAATTAACGTCCTTTTCGCGAAATAACGCGTATTTACGGAGATATGAAGCATTTAAAATTTTCATGAAAAATTGCCTGAATTATGAAATTTTCGAAAATTTAGAGGTCGTCACGAATTAACGTCCTTTTTGCGAAATAACGCGTATTTACGGAGATATGAAGTATTAAAGATTTCCATGAAAAATTGCCTGAATTATGAAATTTTCGAAAATTTA